>JAULKR010215204.1:0-16564 GCA_032356305.1 Prasiola linearis | reverse complement strand
GCGTACAGCCCGGCAGCTGCGGCCACGGTATCGTCGTAGCTGCCCGAGGGTGTTGGATTGCCCTGCGGATAGTTGAGTGGCTCGTCAATGTATGACAGATGCTTCAGGCCGAGTCGCTCACGCTGGCGCTCGTAGAGCTGGGTGGCGAGGGGCACCAGATGCTGGCGCACGTGCTTACGAAACGCCGCCACTTCCTCTGGTCCGTAGTCGGTGCGCGCCATACGGTCGTAGCCCAACGCGATGAAGTCGGTGTGCCCCATTTGCTGAGCAATCGCGGTACGGCGCTTCACCAACTGGTCGTACAGGTCGGCGAGTTCCACTTCCCTTCGCTCGTAAAACCCCCACCTTGCCTGTGATGCGCCCGCCCGCACAGTCCTATCTGTACTTAACAGTAGAGGCTCGATGCTCGACAGGTTGTAGTTGCTACCGTCGTATTCAATGTTGGCCTGCGCCTTGATTTTTGTGTAGGCGCTCGACAGTTGGTTTTCCTCACCCAGTAGATCAACCGTCGCCGGATCAAAAGCCCGCAGGCTTACTTCCGTGCGGCGGATAAATTGCTGACCCAGCGCCTTTTCAATAGCCTCGCGGTGGGGGCTGCCGACGAGTAGCGCAGCAAACTTATTGACGAGCGTCTCGAAGTGTGGGCCTGCCTCATCGAACCAAGCATTTTCAGCTTCATAAAATGTGTCAGTGGTGTCGCTGGTGTGGCGCACGTGACACAGACTCTGCTCGGTGGCAAACCGCGAGCGCAGTTTTTTGATGGCGAACACAAGTTCGACCTGTGATTCTGCATCAGCACCACCAAAAGCGTCGAGAAGCTCTTCAAACTGGGCGCTAATAGCCTCCAGGTCGGGGCGCTGGTACTCGTAATCTGCGAACGTCATGGCGCGAAGGTAGACGCCAACGCAGCCCAACCGAAGTGTCGATTGCACGCCCGACCCTTACGTGACGCACTCCACATCGGGTAGCCGCCTACCTTGGCGCTCCGACACATGTCTACCCCTACCCCACCTACCCCAGAAGAAGCTGAGCTACTCGCTCGCATTAACCGCTCCCGACTGCCGCGCCACGTCGCCATTATTATGGACGGCAACGGGCGCTGGGCAGAGACACAAGGTCAGGACAGGGTATTCGGGCACCGCAATGGCGTAAAGGCTGTAGACCAAACTGTGGAGGCGGCCGCCGAGCTCGGCATTGAGTACCTGACGCTGTACGCGTTTAGCACCGAAAACTGGGGGCGACCAAAGCTGGAAGTAGACGCACTAATGGCCTTGCTCGTCGAGACTATCCAGCTGGAGGTGCCCAAACTGCTTGAAAACGGCATCTGCCTCGAAGCCATTGGCGACCTCACCCGCCTGCCGCTACACAGCCAGCAGACACTTCGCGACGCCATCCGTACCACTAGCTGCGGTGAAGGCATGACGCTTGTACTGGCGCTCAACTACTCTGCGAAATGGGAGATAGTGGAGGCCGTGCGCAACATCGCACACCGCGCCGCCGAAGGTCGGCTACTGGCCACCGACATCGATGAAGCAATGGTGACCGCTGCGCTATCAACCCGCGGCATGCCCGACCCAGAGTTGCTTATTCGCACCAGTGGGGAGTCCCGCATCTCTAATTTCCTCTTGTGGCAACTTGCCTACGCAGAGTTGCACTTTACCGAGACCTTTTGGCCGGACTTCCGCAAGCCAGATTTTTATCGTTCGCTGCTCGACTTCCAAGATCGTGAGCGACGCTTCGGCAAAACGAGCAAGCAGATTCGAGAGGACGGAACGGCCGACAATTAGGGTAGACACGCGCTTCTCCGTCAAGTACACAGTATGTTGCTTGTTAATCTCTAGCCCAGCAATCCAAGTTACATATTGCCAGCAAAGGGCATAAGCGTAGCAAATACTGAGCTTATTAAATCACAGATGCATATCGTTAACAAAACGACCTCCTAAAGATCTTATTAAGCATTATTAACAGCGACTAGTAACGACTTCTCCATCGAACATTTGCGGGGCAATTGGGCTTCTTACTACCACAACCTGCCCAACCACAAATTCGACAATAATGAAGACTTTCATTCTAACTACTGCTGCAGTTGCAGCATTCGGCCTTACCGCCACCGCACAAACCACCCTCGAGCAGTCAACCGATCAAACTACCGATAAGGCAGTTGAGATGATGGACGACGCTACGGACATGGACGACATGAACCAGTCGGTGGAGCCAACTACATACGACGCAACTGACCGCGCCATGGAGCCAACCGGCAACCCAGACATGGACGAGCTGCCAGCAACCGACATGGGAACTCCTGACATGGACCTCCCAGGCATGAACACCGTTGAAGGTGCGACACTCGACGAAACTGCTCCCCTAGAGCAAGGATTCACCAAGGAAGAGGACAACACCTACATGCTGGAGAATAACTCCGACATGAACGACATGGAGTCAACTTCTGACATGAACTTGGAGACTGCTCCAATGAACGCCAACGAGGACGACGACGCCCCCGGCCTTCCTGACCCAATCGACGAAGTTGAGGAGCTCAACGAAGTTGGCGAAGCAGCAAACGCTGTTGGAAGCGCAATCAAAGAGACCGTAACCGGTGAGAACGACGTACAAGAGAACGTAGGCGAGTCACTTGACAACGCTACCGACGAAATTGGTGAGTTCTTCAGCGGTGCAAACGATTCTATCGACAACGCAGCCGAGGAGACCATGGACGCTACCGACGAAGCCATCGACAACACCGGTGACGCTATCGAAGAAGGTACCGACGAGGTGGAAGATCGTATGGACAACAACGATCCAAACAACTAAGAATAGCTAGCAGCTGATCCCCCGACAGCACTAGCAGCACTCCATAAATTTTATGGTATGTGCTTTGCGAAGCCCTCGCTCCGATACCGGAGTGGGGGCTTCCTCGTTTATAGCCTTACCTTCTTGCAACTTCAGTCTACTCCAAGCGAGTACTTCCGCCATGCCGTTCTCCACCTCACCGACGCGTCGTACCCGCACACGCCTTATTATCAAGGTGATTACGCTCATCAGCTTCGTTGCTTTCACTGAGTTGGCACCGCTGTGGGCTAGCAATGCTGGAGAACCATTCGCGAGCATTCCCGACCTCTACCTGTTTCGTGCGCAGTCGGTGTTTAGAGTAGTGGCGCTTGGGCTGCTTCTTGATTTGGCTTTGGCTATCTTCTCGTTTTTCTATCGGGGCCGCAAACGTTTGAGCCGCGGCAGCAATGATTCGGTACTCCTCGGGCTGCGCAACCTGTACTACATCGTGCTTGGGTTTCTAGCCCTTGCCGCAATAGTATCTGCGTACGGAGGTGAGCTCACCAGCGTGTTTACGAGCCTTTCGATTATCGCTGCGGCCATCGCGATATTGTCGCGCGACTTCATCGTCGAGATTATCAGCGGCTTAATCCTCAGCTTTAGCAGGCAAGTTAGTGTCGGGGACTACGTGAGCCTCGGCAACACGCGCGGCCGTATCACTACGCTCACGCTTACCAAAACAGTGTTGCTCAACGAGGACGACGACCTCGTGCACGTACCCAATTCGAAGTTGTTTGGCGGCGAGCTGGTCAACTACACCCAGCGGATGCAGCGCCGGGTGAGTATCGAATTTGAAGTAGCGCTCGCACGCATTACCACCATCGACGACTTCGAGCAGCGCCTTACTGAAGCTCTCCACGACTTTACGGATGTAATCGAGCCTAAGAGCCCTGGGCTGCGCGTCGTAGAACTCAAGAAAGACTCAGCCACCTTCAAGTTTCGCTACACGCTTAAAGGCCACGATAGGCAGGCAGAGCGCCACATTCGGCGTCGCACGGCACGTGCCGTAATTGACTACGTGCGTGTAGTGGGCGAAGGCAAAATCTCGGAAGAAGAGCTGCAGCTGCGGTAAGTATGGTGCTTAGTTCTCAACCCGCTTATATACCGTCGAGCAACCCTCCGTACATATCGGATTTATAAGTATCTCGGTAAGGGTATCTTGTTTTAGCGAAAGCCCAATCGTTGCCCGAAACTCCCCTCCCATGGAGTCAGGACGTATGGTGACTCTGTCGAGCACAACGCCGTCAAACCAATCTGGCGTTGCCATTAGCGACGGCTCGTAGGCATCGGCACGCGATCGACTGCCATTAAGGGAGTAAATGAGACTGTCAGGCGTGATGACGAGGCCTTGTGTTGTTCCCGTTGAGGCAGGGGTATTTGTTTCGTCCCCGCCTCCAGTACCAAATGTCGATGACACCCAGGCGTACTCGCCCAATAGGCTAGACTCCTCGATTACGATGTCTATTGGCTCGTTCGGCTCGTCGTCGCTATGGTCGCATGCGCTAGCCAGCGATAGCGTGGCTGCCACGAGCAGAGATAGAAAGAGGCGGGAGGTACGAAGCATGGTCATAAAGTTATGATGCGCGCGCTTGTCAATACGCTGCGTGGCAACTCGTACCTCCCGCCAGTAATCAGGCGGTTCGCTCGGTAACCGGCATAAGGTGGCGAACCGTCTCCGACTCATCCTGGCCGGCATACTTCATCCCTGGCGCACCCGTGGACAGTACCGTACCGGGTGGCGGCACGCGTTGGCCCGGACGTACGTTGGTATCTACACTCGGCGCAAAGCCCATACCCACACGCATGCTGTCAGCTACGCGAATTGCATTTGCGATAATGGTCAGCGTCAGGTTGACGGCACCCATACCCGGCATAAAGCTGGAGTCCACTACGTACAAGTTTGCGTAGCCGTGCATACGGCAGTCGAGGTCGATGACACTAGTTGACTCGTCCTCGCCAAACAGTGCCGTGCCCGCCTGATGCCACAGTGTTTCTATGCCCATGGTGCGGCACATAAACAGGTAGTCACCTGTTTGGCGCAGGTGCGTCGTCCAGGTTTCTATGAGCTCCTCGTGAGGCTGACGGTTGTTGGGCCTAAAGTCGAGCGCCGGTCGCCCGTCGCTGGTCAAGCGTACGCGGTTCGTTGGGTCCGGTAGGTCGTCAGTGGTCAGCCACCAGTCGATGGCATGGTCGGCGAGGTACTTGAAGTGTTCATCCGGCGCCTCTACGTCTGCAAATACTTTGAGCCGTTGCCACGGAGCTTTGCCGGTCAGCTGTACTGCACCTAGCCCGTAGTTTTGGTGAGGCTTAGGCCCTTTGTGGTAGTAATCGTGGAAGCCAAGCGTTTTCTGAAACACGGTATCGTTTGGCCGCGGGTTCACTGCCGTTAGTCCGGAGTGGTTGTGCTTCATGAGGTTGCGCCCGAGCATCCCACTCTTATCGTTCATGCCCGAGCGCATCAGCAGGGCTGCTGAGTTTACGGCGCCACAACTCACCACTACGATATCGGCGCTGAGCACGTAACTCTTGCCCTCCACTGTTACGTGTACGCTGTCGAGCTTGGTGCCCGTAGCGGTTAGCTTTTCAACGTACGCATTGGTCCAAAGCTCCACGTTGTCGTACTTCAGCGCGGGGCGCACACCGGCGGTTTCGGCGTCCTGCTTAGCGTGTAGCATACACGGGTACGGGTCGCAAGTCGCGCAGCGAATACAAGGTCGGCGCTCAGGATGCTTGGGGTCACGGTTGAGCGACAGTGTGGAGTGAATCGGCTTGAGTCCCTGCGCGGCCAACTCGTTGGCTGCCTGCTGAATGCGGGGCTCGTGCTCCATCGGCTCAAACGGGAAGTCACCGCCGCTGTGCTCCGGCTCAGTAGGATCTTCGCCTAACTTGCCGTGAATGCAGTACCAGTCTTCTGCACGTGTGTAGTACGGCTCGAAGTCGGAGTAGTCAAGTGGCCAGGCAGGACTCACGCCGTCGGGCCACCGCTGCACACCAAAGTCTTCCTTACGCATCCGCATGAGCACCGCACCGTACACCTTCGTGTTGCCGCCCACGCGGTAGTAGGCCTGCGGACTAAACTCCTCGGACTTCTCGTGGTCGTACCAACGTTCCTCTATTTGGTAGCCGTTCTTAAGGAAAATATGGTCGGGGTCCCAATTCTTGAGTTCGCGCGGCAGAAAGTCTCCGCGCTCTAGAATCAAAATCTTCTTACCGGTATCGGCCAAGGTGCGGGCCACAGTAGAGCCACCGGCACCCGAACCAACAATAATTACATCGTAGTCAGTCATACACGTACAGTACAGCGGGCCCAATACTGAGCCACGAGGTGCAACAACGACTAGGCGTCAGGGTTGGAAAAAAGGTGTGTTTTGGTGCGAATTACTGCGTTGGATAAGGCTGCACAATGCTTACCTATACCTCCCCAGCCTAGCAATCTCAGGTAGTATCAACTTACAGGCAAATTAAATTTGCACAGTTGATAAATTATTTGTAAGTTATCGCTTCCGCTAAAACAAAAAAATACCTCGCATGCAAAGCCTAATCGATAGCCGCCCGACACCCTCCGAAACAGAATTTCGAGTAGCCCGTCAGGCCCGATTTGGCCGTGCGCCACGTGTATTGCCAGCCGCGCCGGTAGCCAAACGCGCGTCACGCAAACGCAGCGACGTAGAGAAGGACTTCGAAGATTCCTTCACCCGCATGGCGCACCTACAGCGCTTTCGTGCCGTACGCGAAGCAGTACTCAAAGTAGGCGAAGTAACGGAGCGCGTCTGCCGCAATTACGCTACGTACTCCAACAAATCCGGGACACAGTTCGCAGTGGTGAAGCCGCTCAGCGACGGTGGCCTCCGCGTTGGCGTGGGTGATTTTGAAGGCATTGAAGACATCCTCACCGATAGCGCTTCAGGCCTCGGTGGCTCCTCGCGAATCAACCGCCAGTTTGAGCTTGAAAGCTTCGAGGCTATCAGCGGCAAGCAGCTCGGCTACATCCGCCGCGCTTTCAATGCGGCCAGCGAAGAGTAATCGTCGCTAACTGCTAAAAACCAAAAAGCCCTTTCTCCTCGCATGCGCGGAGAAAGGGCTTTTCTAGTTAGAGGCAATCGAACTAGTGTTCGGCATCCATAGCCTATATAGACCGCAAATGCTACTTCAGCACCTGCGTCATTACCGCACCGTTCATCGCCGGGATGGTAGCCTCTACTTTCAGCACGCGACGTGCATCGGTGGCCTCCACGAAATAAACGGTTTGGCCAGCGGAGCCGTCGGCGGGCTTCACCTCCACGCGGTATGCTTCGGCAGTTCCAGCCGGGACGGTCACGGTTTCTGTACCTGTCACGCTAAGCATCTTGAGTGACGCCTGCTGACTCTGTGCATCGAAACTCCAGAAAGGCACCTCGTAGCCATCCGCTAGTGGAAGGGCGGCGATGGTAGCGGCCTCGGCGGCACCGTCGGTGAGCAGTTCGCCCTCCAGCGATACGTCGAGCGGCTGCTCGTTGCCGTTCATAGCCATCGTGCCTTTCACTGCGCCTTCTGGATAAGTGAGCGCAATGGTGACTGGCCCCTGGCTTACGTCCCTGCGTTTTGGCGAAAGCCCCTCCGCACTTACCTCCACCGCATCGCTGGCCTCCCCCATCGGGCCGCTCATGGTTTGGGTGATGAGGTAGCCGCCGTCGGTGCTGGTGATGGATTGCGTGATGTCCATCTTGATTTCCTGGCCAGCCATGTTGAGCGTCACCTCGTAGTTCGACTCACCCGGGGTAAGGGCCATGGTAGGCCGCGGGCGACCTTGCTTCATCATGGCTTCGGAGGGGGCTTGCGCCAAAACCACAGACGCCGGGTCGACGGTAATCTCTGCAAGCCGCTCACTGATGTCGGCAGACATGTCGTTTTGGTAGCGGCCACCGAGGTGCTCCCCAAAAAACTTCTCGGAGGCGGCAATCATCGCCATGTTGTTTTCTGGGCGACGAAAGCCGTGGCCCTCATCGTCGGCCACCAGGTATTCTACTGGGCGGTTGAGGTCGCGGAGGGCCACCACGATTTGGTCGCTTTCGGCCTGCTTCACACGAGGGTCGTTGGCTCCCTGCACTACGAGTAGCGGTGCGGTAATGTCTGTGGCAGAGTTTAGCGGGCTGCGCTCTTTTAGCCACGCCTTGCCCTCCTCGGTATCTGGGTCGGCCATCCGTGTAAACATCTGCTTTTTGAAGCTGGCCCAATACGCCGGGATCGAGTTGAGCAGGGTAATCAGGTTGCTTGGGCCCACGATGCTGACGCCGGCTGCATACACGTCGGGCGTAAAGGCAAGACCCGCAAGCGTAGCGTAGCCACCGTAGCTGCCGCCCATGATGCCCACGCGCTGCTCGTCGGCGATGCCCTCCGCCACGAGGTAGTCCACCCCGGCGGTAATGTCATCCTGCATCGCACGACCCCAGGCGCCGTTGCCAGCATTGAGAAACGCCTTGCCAAAACCCGTCGACGAACGAAAGTTGGGCTGCAGCACGGCGTAGCCACGGTTGGCCCAAAACTGTGCGTACGGATTGTAGCCCCACTGGTCGCGTGCCCACGGGCCGCCGTGCACAAACACCACCACGGGAAGCCCCTTCGCTTCCACGCCTTTAGGCAGCGTGAGGTAGGCGGGGATTTCGAGGCCGTCGGCTGACCTGTAGCGCACCGGCTTCATTTCAGCTAGGTCTGCAATCGGCAGATTGGGCCGAGGCTTGTACAAAAAGTCAAGGGTACGAGCATCACGGTCGAAGAGGTAAGTCGCACCGGGGTCGGTATCGGAGTTTGCGTAAATCAAAAACTTGCGCTCGTCGCTGGTGCTCGAGCCAAGGCCAATCTCAACGTCGCCGAGCTTGGACTTGAGAAAATCGTAGTCGGCCTCCCACGCATCATCCTTCCAGTAGATGCGGGTTTTGTCACCGGTGTATACCGTGGCGAGCAACTCGTGGGTGCTATCGGAAGTGATGGCGCCGCCAAAGTCAACCTCGTTGTCAGGGTCGGTTTCTACGAGCTCGGTGGCACCCGTGGCCGGATCAAGCAACATGAGCGCCGTCTTATCGATGTTGCCTTTGTTGCTGACGAAGTAGACGTGGGTATTGTCGGCCACGAAAGCTGAGGGGTAGCAGCTTTCGTCAACGGAGCAGTCGTAGATTTTGGTGAGTGCGTTTCCGGCATCGACGCGGTAGATATCAGTGCCCCCAGCCTCGTTGGACTTGGTGGCGAGCCGCAGCTGACCTCTATTATCGAATGAATAGCCGGCTACCTGATCGGTATTTTCGTAGAGCAACTCTTTGTTTCCGGTGGCGATGTCGAGACTATAGAGGTCGTGATAGGCTGCATCGCGGTCGTTAAGGCCCACATAGATGGTGCCGGGCTGGCTGCGGGGCACGTCAACTATCATGGCGCGTACGCCGTCGCCGCTGGTGAGGGCGCGGGGTGTGGGTACATCGCTTGCGGAGTAGTCGCCGCTGGTTTTGGCGGAAGCTGAACCGGCCGCACTTGGGTCGACGGCGTACACGTGGTAGTTCTCATCGCCCTTGGCATCCTGCACGTACAGCACGTACTGAGAGTCGTGGCTCCAGAAGTAGCCGGGCACTGGGCGCTCATCGGCCGTTAGCGGGCGGGCGGCATCGAAGGGCTCGTCCACCTGCTTGATCCACACGTTTCGCTCACCGTTAAACGGCTTCATGAAGGTGACGTACTTACCGTCGGGGGAAAGCTGACCACCAGAAATTTCCGGATCGTCGAAAAGCAGTGCCCTATCGATAAGGGGCGGCAGGGTGCCCTGGTAGCTTACAGTGGCGGGATACTCTTGGGGCGCTGTGGTGGAGGTTTGTGCCATTGCGGGAGCAACAGACAAACCCGCAAAGAGGCTTACGGCGGTGGCAATTCGACTGATCATCTGGGGTGAGTGAGCTTGGTGATGCACCGAATTTAAGCCTGCAAGTCGTTGACGCATAGTGGATTCGACGAATGGCCGGCGTGACTGGACGAAGGACGGCTACTTGTTGCCCACCTCCAGCCCCTTGCGCCCAGCATCCGTCAGCATCACATCGTATAGCCCACTTTGTAGCAGCGCCCACCAGTGCGCAAACATGCCTTGCGTGGGCTTACGTTGTGCAGAGATGATGCCTTTGCGCCGATCGCCGTTTTTGCGCACCGCCACCAAATTCGCGAAAAGACTAAGCACGTCCTTGTCGTCGCGCAGCGCATCCGCATCGAGCAGTTCGACTTTCAAGCCTTCATAGTCGGCTGTTAATCGCCCTACGCCGCTGTTGCTCGTAGCGGTGAAGTCGAAGTCTATCCCGCGCAGCGTGCCCTCCTCAAGGCGCAGGTTGGCCAGCGGAATCGTGACATCGTTTAGCAGCGGCATCGCCACGCCCCCAATACTTCCTCTCAGTTTGTAGGGCGTGCCCCGCGCATTTGGCCAATCAATACTCAGCGATAGAGGCAGCAGGTTTTGGAAACGGGACGCAATTGCGACAATAGCGCGTGGGTGACGCCGCGCATACGCAGCCGTGGTACCAACGTGAGCGAGACTGGCATTGATCGCTTCGAAGCCCAGCGTGACATCCGTGCCAGCCACGTCGATGCGCCGGTAGGCTACCCTCCCCGAAACTTCCACCTCGTCAAGCTCCAGCGGGAGTGGCAGTGCCTGTAGCGTTTGGAGCAGTACCTCAGGCTTTTCGGCTGGCCCGTCGCCACGGGCTAGGTTGGTGGTGGCACGCAACTCCAGCTTACTTACCGCTACCCGCTGTGCGGCCAGCTCTCGCCGCCAAAACAGCCGGTCGAGATCAACCCCAGTCAGCGCCACGGTGGCCGCATCGATGCCCAGGGTGGCGCGACTGCTTGCAATGTGAGCGGCCTCGTCATTCGGCGCAAACCGGAAATTTTGTAGCTCGACGCTACGCGTGCGGTAGTCTAGTTTGCCGCTGGCAATGCGTAGCGCGGCAGACTCAGCGTCTGTTTGGTGCAGAAAGTCCCGGAACTCTAGCGTTGCCGCCTCCACTGCAAACGGTACTTCCCCGGGCCCCGGCCGAGTACGCACTTCGCTCAGTAGCAGGTCGGCATCGGTGAGGTCGAGGCGGGTGGCCGGTGCATAGCTTCGATAGGAAACCTGAATGTGCCGCAGGTCGAGCGTGTCCACCTCTAAGTCGAGTCCGGTGGTGCTATTCGGTGGGACGGCCTCGGCAACTTCTTCCTCACCCCGAGTCGAGACAAACGCCGTGGCCGTACATCCCTCGACGCTGAGGCGGCGGGCCCGATATCGCCGGTTTCGCAAAAATTGCGCAAGGTCGAAGCCATCCAAAAACACGGCATCCGCCACGAGGTCGAGGGCTAGGGTAGCGCTTGGATGGTTTTGGCGAAAGCTGAACCCGGCATCTGCGGGCGTCACGCGCAGGCTATCGATAGTGAGCCGCCCACCCTCCGACGCAAACGTGGCCGCATGAAGCGTAATCACGTGAAGGCTATCGGGCAACTCGTGGCGGTAGGCACCGACGTGTAGCCGAAAGTCGCGGAAAGCATCGGCCGGCGAGCCGCCCACCGTAAAGCTGTCGAGCCGTACCTGCGATACGGACAAGTCCAGGTCTGTCACTTCGAGCGCCGCGGCTGCCGTATCGCGTGTGTAACCCCAGTCGAGGTAAGCGTCGGTGATGCGGACGCCATTAAGTTCGAGGGCATAATTTTGGGGTGAGGTAGCGACGGTGGTTTCCGGCGGCGGCTGCTTGATTTGTAGGGTAACTGTGTCAGCAGGCGGGCTTTCGCCAAAACTCACCACCCGCAGCTGAGGGCCCTCCACAATGAAGCTATCCGCACGCAGGTTGGTCGTGGCCACGAGCCTCCACCAGGCTACTCCGGTAAGGTCAATGCGCTCGACGGTGCCGTTTACAACAACACCACCCGTAAGGGCTGCCGCCGCTGAACCTACACGGCTTGAGTCCGCCTGCAGTGCAACGCCGTGTGCGGTGATGCGGCCAGCAAGCACATTGATATCGACGTCCTCAACGCTGAGTTGGTACTGCCCCTGAGAGCGAACGTCCACCAGCCGCACCAGTGCCGAGCGCACCGCTGGCTCAAACCACCAGCCAGCAGACAGCAACAGCAGCGCCAGTACACCCAACATCGCCGCGGCTATGGCTAGAGCTCGGCGCTTGGAGGGCAATTTCATAGGGTATCAAACGGGCTAGCTGGCGATGAGGGTTTGCTTTCGATGGGCTTAGCCCTCCGGGTCGAGACTACCCAGCGACACGGGCAGCTGCCAGCGCACAGCCACTGGTTCGCCCCCGTGAAACCCGGGGTGCCAGGCCGGCATCTGGTTGATCATCCGCAGCACGAGTAGGTCGAGCCGATCGCCCATACTACGCTCGATGCCGGGCTGGCGCACGTTTCCGTCAGCACCAATCACGAAAGTGGCCACCACGGTGCCAGTGATGCCCTGGGCCCTGGCCCAGGTGGGGTAACGGAGTTTGCTCTGCACAAACTCTGAAATGGCAGCTTGGGTACACAGCGCCGCATCCTCAGCATCCGTGCAGGTGGCCCACAAGGGCATGTATTCCGACAGCTGATAGACTATTGTACCGTCGGCGAGGGTGTCGGGGCGACGGTCGCTAGTGGAGGCAGTAAGCGTCTCCTCAAAGGTTTGTGGAGTGACGCTGATAAACGTATCCTGGCTCACCCAGCCGGCGGCTTCTAGTTGCTGCACGGTGGTGCTTGGCTCGCCGATAGGCTGAAGTTGGGGCTCGCAGGCTGTAAGCAACAGGGCCCCCAGGGCAATGGAACTGAGTAGAAAGTTTCGCACGCAGCAAGTATAGCGGCTGTACGGCGACTTCAGTGTAGTGCTACGGCATCACTTCCGAGTCCCCGCTCCAGTCTACCGTTTCGCTGCGGTAGAAGTCAACGCCCAACTCTTCGAGCACGTCGCCCTGCTCGGCCAGGCGCACCTTGTAGGTGTCCCAGTCCCGCTTGTCAGCGGGGCTCCAGCCTATCTCAGCGTAGCCAAGCAAACGCGGAAACGTTAGGTAGTCGATGTCGGCACGGGTGACTACCGTCTCGCTCCACAGTGGTGCCTCGATGCCCAGGATGTTGTCGTCACTGATGCCGCCCATTATGGTGGTTGGGTCCCAGGTGTAGCCAGCATCAACTTCGATGTAGCTGGCCCAGTGAAGTCCGATGCGCGAAGTAGAATCGTACTGCATGTCGAGGTAGGTCACCTCCGCCGGACTCATAATAAGTTTGTGGCCGCGCTCAGCCGCGAGGGTGGCGTTTTCCTTTTTGTGCCACAGCTGCACCACCGCCGAGCGGTCGATGTCGGCCATCACCACTTCATCCCAGCCCATCATGCGTTTGCCCACGGCGCGCACCATTGGCTCGGTCATTTTGATAAACGCGAGGTAGTCAAGCGAATCCGTAGCCCAGCTTTCGTCGCCGCCTATATGGAGGTAGGGTGCGGGGGTGAGTTCGGCGAGTTCTTCGAGTATGGTTTTGACGAAAGTCTCTACCTCTGGCTTACCCACACACAATGTGCTGAAGCCCACCTTGGTACCCTCGTACAGTTCGGGTGCCACGCCGTCGCAGGTAAGTTCAGGGTAGCTGGCGAGGGCGGCGTTGGTGTGGCCGGGCATGTCAATTTCAGGGACCACGATGATGTGATGCTCAGCAGCGTAGGCTACGAGTTCGCGGTATACTGCTTTGGTATAAAAGCCTCCGCCGTTGCCCCCGACCTGAGTGCTACCACCGTAAGTGGTGAGCTTTGGGTAGGCATCAATTTCGATGCGCCATCCTTGATCGTCGGTGAGGTGAAGGTGTAAGGCGTTGAGCTTGTAGAGTGCCATGAGGTCGATGAGGCGGCGCACCTCTTCGGGCTGGTGGAAATGGCGCGCTACGTCGAGCATAATGCCACGGTAGGCATAGCGGGGCTGGTCGGTGATGGCGCCCAGGGCTAGCACGCCGTCGCCGTCGACGGTGGCTTCGCGCCATAGTTGCCGCAAGGTTTGTAGACCGTAGAAATGCCCTGCAGCATCGCTTGCCACCACCCGAATCATGGCCGGCAAAACTTCGAGTCGGTAGCCCTCCGGCGCTAGCTCGTTGGCATTCACTAGCTCAATCACTGCCCCCTCACCTCCTTCGTTAGCAAGGAGCTGCAGCCGTGCGTCGATGTTGCTGCCCACAGCTGCTACTAGAGCCGCACCGTCGATGTTTCCCTCCGCACGAAAACCTGCGATTGTAGCTAATTCAAGACCGCCAGGCAGATCAGTAATCTGTGCAGGAATCGGCACTAACGGATAATCACTCAGCACCCGTTCAGCATTCACCGCACTGTCGTCGTTGCACGCTAGCACCAGTAGTAGGCTACACGCTAGAAACAGGAATGCTTCAGCTTTCGCTAAAACTCGCGGGCGGCGTGACGTAATCATGTCGGAAAGTAAACCAAATTTTGGGGTATAGATCTAAGGTGCTAGACTGAAAAATTTAGACGCCGAGCTCTGGTAGCCAAAGGAAGTCTGCTATTGCCCAGGTGATAGTAACTGGCCACTTGTACGTACGCTGCTGGTAAATTGAAGTGCGCTTTATGGTCGAGATGTGGCAAAGCGTAAACTCTAAACTGAGAGGTGTGAACGTTATACATAGCAGCGCCTTCACTTTGGAGTAGATTTACGCTTCTTATTTATCGAACAGCACCCCGTGAAAAAACCTATACATGTATTTTTGATCGATGACGATCCGAATGCGGCCTTTTTCACAAAGCGAGCCCTGCGGAAGGTAGATCCTGATGCACAATTTACCTTTTTTGAGGATTCCCGAGCAGCACTAACCCGACTTCAGGAACTACGTGCAAGCGATGCAGAGGCACTTCCAGACCTTATTTTACTGGACCTCAACATGCCTACGCTATCTGGCTGGGAGTTTCTGAAGGAAGCCCAGACGCCTGATATCCTCAACGATGCGGGCGTGCGCCTTTGCATTGTCAGCTCAAGCATCAACCCCGACGATATCAATCGTGCTGAGCGTAACAAGAGCGTGCATGCATACCTCCAGAAGCACCTCAATGCAGACCAGTTGAGGGAAGCATTGAGCTAGCAATTTTAATGTTAGAATAATATACACATTGGCGTAGGGGTATTTGTCTTTGCTACATAGCTCAATTTGCCGCTGCTACTATCCCGTCGTAGCGTCGTAATTGAGTTACTCCGTTGGTTGGCCACTAACAGGTACTCTCCGCTGGGTGATAGCGCGAAGTTGCGCGGCCAATCACCCGCGGTGGACTCATGCTCGACGAGCGTGAGTGTTGCATCGATAGGGTCGACGGCAAACACGGCGATGCTGTTGTGCCCACGGTTAGAAGCGTAGAGAAACCGGCCGTCGCGGCTCAAGTGTACATCCGCACAGAAGCTATCGCCGGTGAAGTTTTGCGGAAGCGTAGAATAGGAGGCTACCACCCGGTGCTGCTCTGTGCCCAGTCCCTCGATAAGCGTAAGTGTGCTGTTGATTTCATTGATGGCGTAGTAGTGCTGGCCATCGTTGTGAAACGCTAGGTGACGTGGGCCTGCGCCGCTGGCCATAGCCACCCGTGTCTGGGCCTGCGGCACGAGCTTACCCGCGTCGGCGTCGATGCCGTAGCGCCATACATCACCCGTACCAAGGTCAGCACTCACCACCTCTGTATCATTGTTGACGAAGTAGAAGGAATGCGCGTGTGCGGCGCTTTCGGCTGCTGTGTTGTGGCTCTTTAGGTCGAGGCGCTCAGAGAGGCTACCGTCGGCTCCGAGGCGAAACAGTGCTACGTTTCCGCCAGAATAATTAGCAACTCCAACCAGTCCGTTACCGCTCGTCGATACGTGACAGGGCGCTCCACCGCCCACGTCTTGTCTGCCCGTCGCAATTAGCGTATCACCCTGCACCGCAAAGGTCGCCAAGCGGCCCGCATCGAGTTCCTCGACGGCCAGTACGTGCTGCCTATCCGCAGAGTATGCGAGGTAAGTGGGTTTACTAGCCTCGCCTACTCGTATACCGGCGTCGAGCGTACCGTCGCTGTACAGCGTATAGCGATAAATGCCCGGCGCGTGCTCACCATCGGTAGTACCCAGTAAGAAGGTCGCTGTCGGTGCACTCGTGTTGGTAGCGGTTTCCACTGGTTGCTGGGGCAATTTCGTCGTGCTAGTACGCGACGACGAACACGCTAGCGAACTGCCCAGCAACAGCGCGAGATAGAGGGTACGCATCATGTGAAGCCCAAGGTAGGCATCACAAGGCTACATACCGACTTCCTAGCGCTGCAGGGCGCGCATTACGCGCTGCCCACCAACTTCTATGGCTACCCAGTAGGTGCCGCGTGGCTGATTGCTAAGGTCGAGTGCTGTCGGGCCTGCTAGTAGCTGGGTTTGCAGGATTTCACGACCGAGGCCATCGTACACCGTCGCTACGCCACCGTCCGCAGCGTCGACCGTAAGAAACGTAAGACCTGCGCGGGCAGGATTAGGCGCAAGCACCACAGTGCCAGCAAATGCCTCGTCGCCGAGCGTAGCGCTAATGATATCGGAGTAGCCAGTCGAGCCGTCGAAGTCGACTGCTGCCAAGCGGTAGTAGTGCACGCCACGTGCGACGCCGCTGTGCAGGAAGCTGTAGTCGTCACTACCCGTGGCAGGCACGCTGCCTAGCTCCGTCCACTTTTCGCCATCTCGGGTGTGCTCGACGCGGTAGTGCGATAGGTCGATTTCTGTGGCTACCGACCAGTCAA
>JAULKR010215093.1:0-15595 GCA_032356305.1 Prasiola linearis | reverse complement strand
GAGATGTCCCACATATAGAAAAGTACGATTTTGTAATCTCGTGGTTTGGGGCCACGATTTCGGTACGAATCCCGCGTGAGTATGGACTGAATATCAGGTCTGCCGATCTCTCGTAGACGAGCAGATGGGAGTGGTGCTTTTGATTCGATTATGCTCTTTGTTGACAGAATCACAAAAATAGTACATTTAGCACCCATAAGACTTGTACGGCTATGGACACGGCCTTGCTACTGTTTCAGAACCTTTATCGTTTGCATGGAGTCCGGATGGGGATCCCCTTGGAAATTGTTTCTGCCCATTTTACAAGTGCAATGTGGTCCGAGTTGCAGCGATTACTAGGAACTAAGTTAGCTATGTCCACTGCTTTTCACCCACAAACAGATGGCCAAACAGAAAGGGTCAATCGTGTAATTAAAGAGGTTCTTAGACACTATGTATCCGACTCACAAGACAATTGGGATGAGCTCTTAGCTGGGGCGAACTGGCAATCAACACCACCGTTAAGCGCTCCATTGGAACATCTCCTTTCATGTTGAGTCATGGTCGTGAGGCTGTGTTGCCTTTTAACATGCATCTCATGCCTCGCCTTCTTCCTCAATTGAGTGATTCTGAGTTACAGAAAATTGCACGAAGTCTTGGCCCTTTGACATTGCCCATGACTGCGGCTGATGACAGTAAGGTGCCAACTGCCCGCAAATTGTATGGTAAAATAAATAAGGTGTGTGCCGATGCATTGAAAGCATTCCATACCGCACGAAATCGGCAAAAGCAACAAACGGATCCACGAAGAAGGGATAACAGTCAAGATCACCTCGTCGGAGGAAAAGCCTTAGTCTCCACAAAAATTTGAAATGTAAGCTTCCCTTTGGTGCAACACCTAAGTATGTCCAAGTATGCGGGACCTTTCCCTATTGTGGAGAGGGTTGGACTTGTTGCATACCGACTCAACCTGTCGGACACTGCTTTGTCCGCCTGTCACAATGTTTTCCAAGTTTCACGACTGCATCCATATCGATCTGACGGCTCGGTGCAACCTCCTTTAGTGAAACGACTTGATGGCGTTCCCCATTGGGAAGTTGAAAAGATCTTAAGCCATGAACACCGATTGGTGGGGAAACGTATTAAGACATTTTATTTTGTTCGTTGGAGCGGATTTGCTCCTGAGCATGATACCTTGGAATCCGAAGAAAATCTAAAGAATTGTACCGAACCTTTGTCACTCAACTTCATGCCACAGGTGGCTCGTTAGAACCATCTAAAGAACTTTTAAACAATTTATGACAATGCCGCAAGCGTTAAAACTATATTTTTACATTCATTGACTATTAGCTATTACTTCACATTCGAGTCCGGGACGTACTCGGCTTGGGTGGGAGCGAATTCTTGTATGACGATGTTATTTAGTCATGATCTACAAATACATTGCTGAAGATCTACCTGACTCTAACGGATTAGCATCATCTTGATGATGTTTGGTCATCATCAAGTGTCAGATTATCGTCTTCTTATAAATTTGTACACAATCGTATGCACAATCGTATACACCAGCATTATAACCAACTGTTGGTTAGTCAAGCTTATGACGCCCAGCAATGAGCTTCCAAGGAAGATGGCTGAAGCTACTCTTTGGCAATCGCCTACAAGTCGTTGAGACACACTAGTGTTGTTCAACACTACCTCTTGCAATCTTTGAAACTCCCAATACAACGCAAACTGGCCTGAACAAATGATGAGAAACCCGAATGAAGAATCAACAACAACCGACATCCTTATTACAACCTTCGCAGTGCTAGCTGGTATGTTGATTGATGGCGGACACTTCAAGCACGTTTCTGGTTTGTTGTACGGATTCATCGGCACGATTGATGACCACTTTTAGGCCGTCAATCGTGTCAGGGGCCACAGCGAGCTGCACCCTACCATATTCTGGTCAAGTGGGGCTGGCTACGGCATTGACACCAACATCGGGTTCCACCAAGCCTGTGCGGCCTTGCTGGCAGGAAACCTCTGCTGCCGCCCTTTGGATCGCAGGTGACTGAAGACTATGAGAAGTCGCCGCACAGGCTTGATGGAACCCGATGTCGGTGTCGATGCCGTAGCCAGCCCCACTTGACCGGAACATAAACATGGTAGGGTGCAGCTCGTTGTGGCCCCTGACACGATGATGGCCTGAATGTGGTCATCAATCGTGCCGATGAATCCGTGCAATAGCCCTGACACGTGCTTGAAGTGTCCGCTGTCAATCAAGACACCAGCTAGCACTGCGAAGGTTGTAATAAGGATGTCGGTTGCTGCTCATTCTTCATTCGGGATTCTCATCATTTTTTCAGGCTAATTTGCATCACTATACGGAGTGGATTTGGTAGCACGTGTCAAGCTGTCGCCATTGATGAGCTTGATTCGTGACACCTTCTCATCGATGATTGACTGAAATACGTTATGCTTGCTGAGATGCTCTCACAGCTCGGCCCTTGGGAGCAGCAAGAGGCCTTCTGCTAAGCTTGAATAATTGCAAACGATGAGCTGAGGAGGTTCATTGATATGTGTCATTTCGCCGTACGACGAGCACATAATGTGCCTTGTCCATTGGACAAGGTTTTGCTCGTTTTGAGTATGAATGATGTTCCTGGTCACATCTCTTTCTTTCCAAACGTGCTGCTCTGACACTCTGACAATAGAGATCTCCTTATCTTGCTCTATGCTTGTGCCAGCACGATTCAAAAAGAAATCGATGTCCTCCTGACACGGTCTGTACTGTGACAGGAAGATCCACGGCGTTTTAGCGCAGAGTTACCTGATGCCGTGATCAAACTCCTTCATATTGGTTGCATCCAACAGCGTGTCGTCAGTAGCCATCTGCCTGATTTGGCCGGCCTCGTCAAGGATCAGCGTTGGACATATTTCCTTGGTCAAATTCGTCCAGAACTTTACCGGAAGTTTTGCAATTGATGGCAGGCAGATGACGTACCTCTTCACTGCTTTTGGGTGGTCGACCAGCTTTGGTGTCTTGCCTGGTTCCCTGTAGCTGCAAAAGCCCAGTGGTTCCAATAGCTTTTCGTAGTAGCTGACGAAGGACCACCTGAATGTAACAACAAAGACGTTGAAGTTGCTGCCAATTTCTTCGATGATCTTAAGCAGCATCTGCGTTTTGCCGGCACTATTTGGGGCGTCTAGGGCGAAATACTTGCTGGCCATCACCTCTTGCGGTGTCAACAAGTGGCAAAGGTATTTGTCCGGTGGCACCTGCACTCTCGTGAATGAAGATAATCATAACTGACTCACAAGCCACTTGAATAAAATTATTACACCCGAAATAGGTTTTGATATTAGTGCAAGTGTTTTCATAATAATTTTGCGCTAGAGAGAGCAACATATATTGCAACACATTGCTCAACAAACTTAACGAATATACATTGCACCAAGAAATGTGTATGGCGCCAATACAACATATATGTAGCATAAGCCATTCAATACTAATTGTTCATGTCAGAAAGTAAAGTTGTATGAATAGGGAAATGTGAACGGGTGGCTCTAAATAGTACCTACCTCAAGGAGATTGCCTTTCATACAGTCTTTTGCTGCCAATCTCGTACGGCATGATTTAGCCTCCCATGTGACACATTTGCAGTTGAAGCACTCGACGCCGGTGCCGCCTTGTGAGTCCCCTTGAGCAATAGCTTTCGTTGAGCACCTTCCGAGAGGTACCACTTCGCTAACTTCGCACGAGTTGCAGAAGACCCGCTCTTTAGGGCCGTGTTGCCCGCTATCATTGCCTAGGAGGCGGGCCTCACCAGTGCCACCGTACCATTTTGATATTGGAACGATGCAAAAGTTTTTGCTAAGGGACCAATTCGGAAGCTGCGGTGCGGCATGCTAATTCCTTACACTGCGCCATCTCTGAACAGGCTGACTGTCACGGAGCTGAGTGTGCGGCATCAGAGCTTTCAGCAGCGGGCTGCTAAGCAAACCATACTGGGCCTCAAAATGACCGAGAGAAGGACCGTCTTTGTCAACTGTTGAAGCTGGGCGGCCCACATCAGCACCAAGATTTGAGTTCCATCGCAGCACATGAACGCGGGGAGCAACTGCAATCACCAAACATAAGAAGAGTCAACCAGTATCCACAGCACAACAGACAGAGGCTTCAGACAACTATTTACATTTCCGACGGCCCGACACTAGCGACAGTGATTTAGGCGGTGAAAGTGACGAAGATGAGCATAACTCGAGTTGCTGGCCGACTTGTCTTCAAACACAGAGGGCAAAGAGCCTCCCCCAAGCAACTTTCTCGAACAAGCCTTGGCAAAGAGGAAGCATACAAGGGATACCGCACGACAAAAAGCAGTCGAAGAGGTCTCGACTCCTGCAGCACAGACTTCAAATATGCCGAATTCGCAATTACGCCTGCAAGCTAGACAAGAACTGCTGAATGAAAGTTTCTTGAAGCTTGGCATGCCGTAGCTCATGAGTGGTCACTAGCGAGTTTCTAGAAGATAGCGAAAAGGTGGCTGATAAAGCAGCGCCAGATGTACAAGTGTAGGAGACAGCGCACGCTTCAAACGAACCTCGGGCCAATGGAACTCAGCGACAGAACGTGCAAATAACACAAAAGTTTCTCGGCGAGGCCGACGATACCCCTGTACCACGTGTGGCAGTAATACCTGGGAAGGTTGCTCCTGCAGCGCAATCAGAGAGTGTCATTGACATAGTTAGCAGCGCAATCCAATGTTAAATACCTCAGGTATTTCAGGTAGAGGCTCCACTGAACTTGCTATGTATTCCACATGATGTAGATTCAGAGTCTCTAGAGTCTCTGGGGTCTCGACGCAACCACAGGGCTCAGCGCTGCCAAGCATGCATATATGCGCCTCTTCGGGCCTAATGCCACGGCAATGCCACGGCAATGTGATTCAATTCAGATGTTTCAAGAGCCGGCCTCTATTGGAGTTGACGGTCCAATATAACTTCATCGTTTTGGTTCTTCCGCAATAAGACTATCACTACATTAGAATTCTGCCCGTGGCCACCGCTCAGGTCAGGTCGACGCCGGTGAGTAGACACCTGTCCGACGGTCTGCCATGCACTCATTGTACTACAATGAAAGGCGTGTGGTAGTACTGGCGACAATGCAAATGATTATAGATCGAGTAATCTTGCCAAGAGCTACTGTAAAGGTCCAACGTAAAACACGTGCCATAATCAACGCTATGGCAAACCCATGCCTGACGGTGAAGGAACCTATGTACATCACATCAATCCCTAGCTTTAAAGCGTTAAGTCGGATAGAGATCAATGGTATGGTTAAGACGCCTTGCACATGTGTCGCACATGAATGTTCTTGCCACATTCAATCCCACGCCGCCACACATCTTGGCGGTGGGCATCAGCTTGCCCATTACACACTTACGAATGATCGTGCATTGCCGGGCGAAGAAACTAAGGCTATGAATTAACCAATGAACTAAGAGCGGGCTCTTCCCAGCTGGCAAGCAGCCAGGCTAATCAAATGTAAGAATGTCTACCTTCAAACTTCCAAGCACAAGAAACAATAAAAAAACAGTGTCATTTGACAATCAGCATAATCATCGAAAATTACATTGAACACACACATTCTTCAAAGCTCCTAAGGTACGTACATATATGGGATGTGTATCCATAGATGGATGTATATAGTATGAACCCTGACCCCCAAAACCCAAATACTTAAGAAATTATCAAATTCACAAATGTCCTAACTTCCTCATAGAGGACCATAATGAGCACAGGCATCCTTGTATCTACTGCTTTCACTAAAGTATAGCAGACACGTTGCTGCCACACTCGTTCCTCCACGAAAAGTGGAAAACGAACAATCGTATGCCGAGCGATGTAGGCATTGCTAGTTCGTTCCTCCTCCACCTCCTCCACCCGTGAAAAGCCATCGTCAAATTTACAACTGACGGAACGGAAGCCATTGGCAGCATGAGCTCAGAGTCTCGTGTTGTTGGCATGTTCGTGTTGGTATGCCGCTGAGCTTTTTGTAGGGTGCTCAAAGCGTTTGAAACGCTTCAGGAAGCCCCCGGATGCCTCGCACAGTAATCTAGCACCAGCTGAGGGATTTCTTGTCGAAGGCCTGTGCAATGAGCGCTGACATAATCATATTCCGACAAGAGGCCCCGCAGAGCAGCCAACAAGCATGCGGAGGTAAGACATGTGGTAAGTAACGTTGCAGTTGGGTTTTGATCCGTACACAGCACATCAGACCATTTGACCATTTGACGATGGTGACTGATACTAGGGCCGTTCAAGCTTTGAGAATGCAGGCACTGGCCAATGACATAACGTAGACGAGAAGCCTAAGCGGATTGCAGAGACCATCCCAAAGTGATACCCTTCCAATCCATTGCTGTGTATCTCTCAGTCAGATGACTTAACTCTTCGTTTACGATCAAGGAAACATAAATTTGGAATACCTTCACCAACTCAAAGCCTCGCCAGACATACATAACGACGAGAACATCAGTTCCTACCGGCATTGAACTCGGTGGTGAGCAGCCTTGCCAAATCATTGACTTGCCGGACCTGCGCTCCCTCTCACACACAAACATCTTTACGCCTTCTAAGCCACGACCACGATAGCGACAGCGACAGTCACCCAGGCTAGGACAAAAGCTTGAATGGCAGGGTGGATGGACGGCATTGTAAGAAGCGGCGGCACCCTTCGGTACTCACCACTTGTCAGCCGAGGTTGCCCAACAATTAATGTGCATGTTGGGGGTATGCACATGATGACACTCAAGGGCAATGCGGAGACGCAGGTGGAGACGCTGGCGAGGGGGACCTGCCTTGCCGTAGAACGCTTCGTCTTGTCCTCGCAGCATGAACATCCATGCACGAGTTGTTATTCGGTGCGACAAGGGGTGAATCAGGTACAGCGCCTGCAATGTGTCCTGATGACCCTCTGGTAGTGCGGCATGCAGCTCCTGGAACCACACCTGCTTCCCAGCAACCAAAGATCATGTCGTGCAGCACGGTGCGAGTGCCAGTGCAACTCAACAATAATGCTGATTTGTCTGAGGACATTGTATGTCGTAGCATCTTGAAAGCATCTGTGTTTTGCGCATGTTGTCTGTGCACAATACTCAGAAGGGCACCAAAAAAGACCTAATGCTGCTGTGGCATGAACCAAGGTACATGCAGGGGCACTTCTGACGAGAGGCCTAATGCGAAGCTCAACGAATGAGCAGCCTCATAACAAGTAGAAAGGTCCCATCACCGTGTTTGGGAGCGCCTTCATCGGAGCATCAGCATTGAAATATAGTAACACCCACGGCTGCCCTCTCAACTTCTCAAATTCCTGTGAACCCGAAAGGCACAAGAAGGAAATAGAACGATGCAATGATGTTGTAAATAGATGGCGTACAAGAAGCTCATAGAGTCGGTACTTATCATCCATCAATGAGTAGCACATGAGGATGACATTGACATTTTACAGCAGTGAGAGAGTTCAACTCCACTGGAAGCGTACAGACTGTCTTCAGCACGTTGTATAACGCTTGCATCAGCATGCGTAAGCTTACATGAAGTTGTGAGGTTAGTTCATGTGCGAATGCACGATGGGGTATGTGTGTGTGTGGGGGGGGAGGGGGGGGGGGGGGAAGAGGGGGAGAGGAATGGAGGGAGGAGAGCACATAAGATGTACAGGTGCCCCTCCAATTGAGGGAGGGTATAGGGTTTACAGGACACCTTGGCACGTACTGAAGAAGGGGCCCCAGGGGCAGATTAGCCATCCCTCGCTCTCACATGGCTTTGTGCTTTCTCAATATCATCAGCACCTTGAACAGACCTTGATAGAATACAGCATGATGTCTTCCAGGGATGCCAGCTCCGGGCGGAAATGCGCGCCAACAACAATCACCACGGATGCCCCTGATCGATGTTTAGCCACTTGAGAAACCCACAGCAGCCGCATGTCTTCCACATCACTCAGTCTACGCTGTCTTCCAACCGTGAGACACTCTGCTCTCCACTTTCTGCGGGCAATTTCAGCTTTTCCTGCAGCTCAGGAAACTTCAAACCCTGGTATTCTCCACCAGAGGTATAGCAGATCCGATGTGCAGCAGTGCAGCTGCAACCTTCCAGCTTCCCTCTTAATTTACCACATTGCGAACTCTCATTATACCACATGAATCGCACGTTCAAAATCAGGCCATGAGTCGCTATTTGAGCATAGGGGCTGCTATGCAATCCCGCGTCCGTGGACTCGTGGCAGTGCTTCTGCAGCAGCAATTCCACAATGCACTCTGTCATTGCGAACAGGGGCACCCAAGGGGAGCTGCTGAAGAGGGTGTGGAAAGGCCGCTTGGAGACATGGAGACATAGGGAGGGGACCAACGTCTGCCGTGAAGAGCATCAAGCTGGCGGCGACGACGTGTATCAGGATCTTCCACCATGACGGTGTAATCTTGTCCACGAGCCTGGCGCGGCTTAGCTGAGGAGGGGTTCCCCATGCCAGACAAAGGCTCCGAACTAGGGGAGTCGGGGACAGCGACAGTCACTGTTGTTGTGGAGGCTGCTCCAAGGCAGGCTGCTCCGTCTGTCGACCCTGCCAGCTGTTCAACGGGCTCCTGAAACCATTCCAGAAGTCTTCCCTGAGGCAAGAAGGTCTTGAAGATGGCGCCAATCCCCTGGGAAGATATGTGAACGAGCTGACGGTAAGGAAGACTAGTATAGACATACAATCTGTGCAGAGGGCATCACCTCTTGACTGAAGTTGGCCCCTTCGTGTAGATTTCCAACCCTATGACCTGCGAGCCTGTTTGACAGGAGCAGCAGTAGCTCTTTAATGAATATCGAGCAGGACAAGGAATAGAACAATTTGTTACGTGAACATACAGCAATACAAAGTGGGTGAAAGTGCACAGGCTGTGCAAGGGGTTTGCACTTATGAAGAAATATCTGTCCATCCCTTACGTTGTACCACAGCATGCCCACCTTATAGCTGCACTTGCTCGACTGTTATCCAAGCTCTCAGCACATAGCGGTCTCGACGGGTGAACTACGGCACTAAAGGCGGAAAGTTGACTTTTTGAGGAAATCAATGTGTATCAACTTGCATCATGGCCTGGTAGAAGAAATTTGGTGGTGCAGTGAATGTATGCGTTTAGGTCGGGAAGGCTTGTCACAGATCGGATATTAAAGTCTCAGATCGAGCCAGTGTAATGCACAGCGCACATTGCCATCCCAATGACAGGTCTGAACCCCTTCATAAATGCATCAACGTGATACTCCATTTGAGAATCTCATTACTTTGATTTGGCACCAGCTGAATCTCAGGATGACTCTCAATGCAACCATGCGCTGTCCGCCAATCGTATACGAGCTCAGTGGGAGACTTGCCAATCTGCACCGTGCATGCATGCAGTTGGTGGGTTGATAAAGCCGGCAAAGTGTGACAAATAATATTTTCACGCTGTTTGATAGACCTCTTGCACACGTCAATCTCACCGCTTCAAGTCGATCCTTGTCTCGCCTTAGATATGCAAGTTCAGTGCCACTTTCCTCGGGCTTACGAGCTGGCTCAGCTCTGTATACGACAATCATACGCAGTCAAAGCAACATGTAGTCTTCACACAGCGTATCACGCTTATCACGCGCGATGCACTACCGAAATGCTCAGGAGCTCAATGCATCTTTGCCTGCCACGTGGCAGTTTTCAGGCAATTGCAATATACCAGTGATGGCGCCGCTCCGAAGCTGCTCAGTACACATTTTCACATATATGTACAATCACATCGTTCAATTGATCATAAAGTGAGCATAATTATCGAATGCTTCCCATGAGCCGAAGGAATGACTAAATATCCCAAGACAGCAATGCACAATGTTCCTCAACATCTGACCCTCTAAATTTAGAGCAATAGCACAATCGTCAGATCTGACTGGCTGGCTGTTACGTAATACTCCAACAATGCCAGCTAGATGAGCTGCAGATGTTCACGTGAGATAGACTTCATACAATAAATTTCGTAACCGCCTTGGCCCTTACCCTGACATCTTGTCTGTATCGTTCATAACTTACGGCAGCATATCACACTAAAGTAGTACCTACGTGCTGAAGCATGCTCTCTTTTTTATGAAGACCATAATCGAATGAGTCGTGATTCGTTCGGCCCTTACTAAGACTAGTAGCTTTGCGGAAGTTCCGTGGACGACCGGCTGTCCAAGATGATATATGGAAGAGTCCTATCGTATCAAGCAATCGAATATATATATATATGAATACATCGGAATTCAATAATGAAATATACATATTGGGCTCACGTTAGCACAAGCTTATGTGTACGACTAATTCTCTAATAATATTCATGTAATGGTATTCAACGGCACTTTGTACTGATGCAGTACTGTCATGTAACACTCAACCACCTCGAAGCTAGCTCCGCGCTTGTGTCGGACGTGTCGGACACACTAGGGCTATAAGTACTGCAACGAGATGTGGAGCTCCAATCTCGTGTGCTGCGGTTATGCCTCCACGTAAATGACTTCGCGATAAATGCCAAGTCCCTCACAAATTTTGTGGCGAAGTTGACCCCCAGCAGCCTTGCACAGGCCAGCCCATCCCAGTCCGCTCGGTCTATAGCTAGCCAGCAGCTGGCCAGCTGCAGCCACGTGCAGCCCAACCCATCGGTTGCACGAGGCCGTTTGCTTATGTTTCGGAGTTGATGGGCAGCTGCGCAGGCATTGTTGGGCACATGGGTTCACGGACGCGAGTATAAGATAAGTTCATTTGTTTGCGGTACGTCCTTCTGAATGCGCACGAGCATCTTCGTCCAATATCTGCCTTCTGATAGGTGGTGTAAAAGCTTGTGTGGCCCTAGATAGCTGTGCACGGAGCTCCTATTTAGGATATCAAGGTTCTGTTTATGCATGCACATCGGGAGATCAGCATCACCGTCTTCAGCATGTTCGGAAGTGTATGATATGCGTGCATTCTGACCAGTAATGCACCTTATATATTGACGCGCACATGCACGTGCGTGCACATGCACCTCTAACCCTAACCCTCTACCCTCACACGCGCAAATCTGTATGTGTGCGCGAGCGTTTGTACAAGAAAGAGTCACACGCGCAACCCAGGGCAGTCATTGACGGACACATGTCGACATGTGTCTGTACGAACGCTCGAGCTCGTACGAAAGCCTCACACAAATATGGCTGGTTTTTGTTTGTCAGGAAGTTGTCAGGATATGCAAGGTGACAAGAAAGGTGTTTGCATTCGTATGCATGCACATGACTGCAGGTCTTTACTTGCAGATATAACACAATCGGACGGCTCGCGCTGTCCTATCTAATATTCATCGGTCACCTGCTCCTTCATTAGGTCATCTGAGCTAGTGGTGTTCGACATGGCAAGCTCGAGATATACGGAACACGTTTCAAAACCAACAAGGTGTGAGCCGTCATGAGCAAAATGGCAATCTATCCATCTGTCGATTGGCCGAATGCTTGCAAGAGTTCGTCTCTGTGCGGTTGTGTCGCCTGGTGCAAGAATCTCTATGTGTTGCTTTGCATGATGTGCTCGAGTCATCATAGCAAATACCCTGCACTGTCTGTAACTCTAATAATTTGCACGACAGAGATTCTGGAGAATTTATGCCTTTTATGAAGCAACTAGGATTTTATTCTTATTTCGAAGCAATGCAAGCATGTTTAAGTGGCCCATAGACATTGAAATCTACGCTTATACAGGCTGAGGTCTGAAGGCCAAGAGCATTTCAAATTCACCGGCAACAGCGGGCCTCCTCAACTCACGTCGCAGAATGCACAACGTGTGGTGCATTCTGCCAAGCCTAGCCCACCATGTGGCTCGATCTTACCTCCATATACTCAGTCCACGGCAAGTCCTTCGATTGCACACCGGAGAATCCTTTCCTTACGGGAGAGGCACACAAGAAGTACGCAACAGCTACAGCCACAGCAGCTGCAGCAGCAGCAGCAGCAGCAACAACAACAGCGGCAACAGCAGCAGCAGCAGCAGGAGCAGCAGCAGCAGCATCAGCATCAGCAGCAGCAGCAGCAGCAGCAGCAGCAGCAGCAGCAGCAGCAGCAGCAGCAGCACCATCAGCAGCAGCAGCAGCAGCAGCAGCAGCACCATCAGCAGCAGCAGCAGCAGCAGCAGCAACATCATCAGCATCAGCAGCAACAGCAACAGCAACAACAGCAACAACAGCAACATCATCAGCAGCGGCAGCAGCAGCGACAGCGGCAGCAACAGCGACTGCAACGACAAGGGCAAAGGCAACAACAACAACAACAACAAAAACAACAAACGCTGCAGCTCCCAAGTGTCAGTCTGCGACATTGTAGATCAGCAGCGCAAAACCATTTGGGAGGAGGGGAGTATTCACGGCGGAGTGACTGGGCGAGTGCTCAGATGCCGAATCCACCCACGGCCACGCCAACAGCAGAGGCTTCGTCAAGCACGAGGGGCCCGACCTTCACTGCCGAGGTCTTTTCCTACCATGCCACGCCATTGCCAAATGCGGCTGACAGCCAAGAATCCACGATTGCAGCTGACAACCGACGGGCTGCCCAACCATCAAACGTGGCCTCAAAGCCCCGACCTACAGCCTCCTCGATTAACGACTCATTATATGCCTTACTCCAATCTTGCCACCATTCGCCATCGCAACAGAATGCGTCTTACAAACGCAAGATGCCTATTCCATCTGGGCCATTTCTCACAGAACCAGCCAACAAAGTGCTTCTGAGAGATTTGGCACCCGGGGAAAGGTCATCAAGCTCAGCCAGGAATATTAAAGCTGAAAAAGTCGTGACAGGTCCTATAGCATCACCAGCTGCATCCGGAGAGGACACTGCGCGAGCATTGGCACAAGCTTCCTTGCACAGCACGACACTGTCTGAAGCAGCAGCAAAGGCAGCAGACGTTGCAATTGCTGCCAGCTCGTTTGCGGCACTGCGACTTCCTGACCAGCAAGTCGGTACATCTTCCCTGGTAGGAGCCACCCTTGATTAATTGACCGGAGCTCGTCTGGCTGTTTCGTGGGTGCACGACTGCGAGCATACCGTAACCTTGGAGAGTATGTTTGTCAGTTGTTTGCTTCCGTGTCACATCGTAAAGTGCACTGATACTGACAGTGCTGTTGCATCGCTCAAACCTTGTACATGTACTAATCTCACTGACATAACTACTGCATCCACACCTGCACACTGTTGATTTCAAATTTGAGTTGCCTGCCAGTGTAGTCGAGCGAAGGGTAACACATGTGGCTCTGATATTCGTTTAGTCCCGACCATTTGCAAGGTGGTCAACTGAGCTGAAGTTGCAGTCGTATAACGTGATGACTATTTCGCTGGTGCATGATTGTGGTCATGAGGTATAACGGCCTCAGCAAGGCAATACGTACAACGTGACATGCTGAAGAGCGCTGCGCAGGCCCCAAGTAGAGTTTGCGTACATTTAATACGGCATGTATTACCCATTGTCTGCATATGTTGCATACCTCCCGCTTTGGCCTTGACACAGCCATGGGTATCAAGTGGGTCAATTGACCATACTGTAAAAAGAAGCATCACTTCAAGGGATCGTCTCTACTTTGATGTTAACGCTGCTTGATCCTTCTGCCATTCGAAACACTCTCTTCTGTTTACCATAATTATTGAAGGGGCATGTGTATATGACACAATTGCATGAAGGAGGATATTGGTCTGCTCACATTGACATGATTTCAATTCGTTCGCCCGTTCCTTCACGACGTAATTTGACAATATTCTATTGTATTACGCCTCAAATTTCGATTGAGTCGACGGCTCATTTGTGACAGTGGTGACAGAGGCTCGACGACCTCAGGCTATGCTAAGCAGTGGAAGTGTACACAGGTGGATTTGTTGGGATATTCCGAGGCAGTGTCTCGAGTTGCTACCATGCAGCTCTCACCGACACGGAGCAGCTGCAGCCCCTCTCGCAGCAGTCGGCGATCATCGTCGAGTCGATTCCATGATTCGGGGCGCCTATCTCCACGTCATCGATGGGCCGTGAATGAAAAATTGTCAGACAAAAGCACTACTCATGCATGACAGAAATTGTGTCAGGCCATCTCGCCTTCCCTAAACATTCGTTGCTCCAACCCACTGGCAGCCGACACCCTCGCAACAACACGCATCAATCCTAAGCGTCTCGTAACACACTATAGCAGCTTTCTCCAGGCACATCGTCTGTTTAGCTGATATGCAGGGCGTGGCGTGCCATACTATCTGTTATACCTTTGTCCTGCCTTCAGGCCTGACCTAAGCTCGTTCGGATCAGTGCGTCACATACCAACTTGCGTTGTTATAGTAAGGGAAATTGTGAACGTATTGACTTGAGTTGCATCAACTTTTCACTATTGCCTTTGGCAGGTTATCCAGTTCCTTCAATCGATGAAGTTCTTCGACATTGTCAGCATTTTAAAACAACACTGCAAATTATAAAGTAAAGAAAATTATAAATTAAAGAGACATGCGGGGAAACTTTGTTTTGTTATGTTTTGTTTTAAACCCCAAAATTTGACAGAATACTCAATTAAGCATATATTGACCATCAAACGTTTGACCATATTACCTTACAAAAATGTAGCCAGCGTAGTGCGACGTGAGAGGTATCAGAAATAAAGACTAATATTCTTGCGGTGACCCAGAACACGATATACAAGGTATTGCACAAAAGGCGTGGGAGAACACTGTGTCTCAGCTGTTATCAGGCTTCAAATATAAATGCTTTGCGAAATCGCTTCCAGGGTGTACCCGTCAAAGGGGTAGCCCCCAACCAAGCAAGTGCCAGCTGTCCGCCGGCACCCTGTGAATCAAATCGAGCAGAGGTGCAGCTGCCATCGACCGCCTCGAAGAATACGCGGCTGTCCCCTCTCAGCGTCTCGCCATTCACCACATCTTGTCTTCCAGCCCTGCCCATGACAATGGCGATGGCACTGATGGCAGCCCTTGATGACACTCTGACAGTTTTTACATGCCAGGATGGTTTGCGTGAAGGTAGTAGTGTTCCTTTGTAATCGGCAGTTGATTGCAAGAAGAGCAATACGATCATCTGACTACGGATCTTATTGCAAAGTGCCCTTATCAGCGCATGATCACCGGCGCCACACGACAACTAGCTCGCCTTGCACCTGCCAACTGCGGCATCGCCTGAGGTGTGAGAGCCGGTCATGACCCAAAACTCCAGGCGAGGTGGACTGTGGCACAATGACCGGGAGGCTATCTCCCTGCTGAGTTCCGCATGTGTCATGCATGGCAGAGAAAGAACGAGGGACTTCAACAAATCAATCCCTTATCTCTGGACTGACAGTCGTGCGCACCAACTAAGCTTCGATGAGGGTGGCCCCTTCATCGCTGTTGCTGCCTCAACTCGCCACCGTTGCCGCTGCAGAGCAGAGGCCTCCTCGAAACCTGCGCCAAACCAGCCCAGAGACACCACAAGATATTGGGGAACTCCATTAATGTTGTGGAGCATGGCGTACCACTGGCCACACACACACACACACACACACACACACACACACACACACACACACACACACACACACACACACACACACATACA
>JAULKR010214982.1:0-15598 GCA_032356305.1 Prasiola linearis | reverse complement strand
GCGGCCGGTAGAGCGACCTGTGAACGAATCTTGGCTCCAGGTTTCTACGAAACGCTGCGCAGCCGCACCCTGCGACTGACGGAGCAAATTCAGACGTTTGCCGATGACAAGGGATTTGAGCTCAGTGTTCCCTCTATTGCGAGTATTTTCTGGTTCTCGTTTTCGAGGGAACGCGTGTGGCGCGCCGACCAGATAGACCCGGCCAGTATGGCCAGGTTTAGGTCACTGCACCACGAGTTGCTGCAGCGCGAGGTGTACTTGGGCCCAAGTGGGTACGAAGTGGGGTTTGTCAGCGCTGCGCACACGGATGCCGTGATCGATGAAGCGGTGCACCGCATGACTGAAGCCCTATCTATAGCCTTTGCTTATACTGCTCCCGGGGCAAGCTGATTGACGCCTGGTTAGGTTGGCTGCGCTTGGACATTTGCGTTGAGTGCAATAGAAGCAGTATCACTCAAAGGACGCACCCGCCTTATCACTTCAACGAGGTGCTCAACTTTGAGCGGCTTGCTCACGAAGTCATCCATGCCTACCTCCTCGCATTCGCTGCGCCCCTCGTCGGTGGCATTAGCAGTTAGCGCACAGATGTACACGGGTAGCTGCGGAAACTGGCTACGAATTTCGCGCGTGGCGGTGAGGCCGTCCATCTCTGGCATGTGCACGTCCATAAAGATGAGGTCGTGCCGCTTGCCAGCGAATGCTTCTAGTGCTTTCGCGCCGTTTTCAGCCCAGTCTGCACGGTAGCCCAACTTGCTCAACACAGACAGTGCGAGCATCTTATTCATAGGGTTGTCCTCAGCCACCAGTATGCTAAGTGGGTGCTCGGCGTGCAGGTCAAAGAATGCAGAGGCAGGCGTGGCGGGTTTTGCCGAAAGGCCTACAGAAGAAGCCGTACTGGCCTTCGCCTGGCTAGACGTGGGTAAACTCGCTGGTGTGGCCGGCTGGACTGCTACAGGTGGCTTCTGCAACTCCCGGCGTAGCACGTCGAGCGCTTCGGGCAAGAATGGATAGGTGAGCAGACGCTCCTGAGCCTGGAGTACAGTACCCTCCAGGCTGCGCGCTGTCCCCACCAAAATGAGCTGCCCGCCACTACTCAACACCTTACGCACAGTCGGTAGAGCCCGGGTGATGTCAAGCGGGTGCAAAGCGTCCACTATCGCAACCACCACCTTAGGAAGTTGCTGCGCAGTATTGAGTGAAGCAAAGGGAATCAGTGCAAATGCAGCCAGCTGGAGATGCGGCTCGATGCGGCGGGTCAACTCAGGCTCTCCTGCTAAAAGAGCTGTGGGCAGTGGTGTGGCACCCACCAAGGAGGAGGGCGGCGGAGCACCTGTAGTGATAGGAACCAGCACGGTGAATACGGTACCTCCACTGCGCCGCGCCTGCACAGATACGGTACCCCCCAAACAAGCCACGTACGTCTTGACGATGGTAAGCCCGATGCCAGTGCCACCATGACGGCGTGTAGCTGAATTATCCGCCTGCTCAAACGGTTCGAATAGCCGGTCTAACTGATCGACGTTGATGCCGCACCCTGTATCTAATACCTGAATGCGTAGTTCCTGGCGGGCTACTGCGTCGAGGTTTGTGCTAGTATCTACCCGACCGATCTGTACGCGTAGATCAACGGAGCCTGCGTCAGTAAACTTGATGGCGTTACTGAGCAACTGATTGATGATGCTGCGCAGCTTGGGCTCATCGTAGGAAGCGCTCTCGGGGACGTTACCGAGGTCGTAGCCAAATACCAGCCCTACCTGATCTGCTGCTGCTGCCTGGTCAACTACGAGTTCATCGAGCATTTTTCGTAGCGGAGCTTGGGCATCTCTACGACGCAGTGTACCGCTATCGATTTGCACAAACGCCAGCAAGTCACGTACGATGTGGTGGAGGGTTCGGCCACCGCGCTCTATGGTAGCGAGGTAAGTGGTCTGCTCCTCGGTGAGCTGCGTGTCTGCGAGTAAAGTCGAGACGCCCAGCACCGCATTGAGCGGCGTTCGAATCTCGTGGCTCATGTTGGAGAGGAAGGTGGATTTGGCTGCACTGGCGCGCTCGGCTCGGCGCTGAGCATTGGCAAGCTCGACGGTACGCTCCGCCACGGTGCGTTCGAGTTGCCGCGCTAGTCTTCGCTGGCGAACGCTCAGGATGTAGCCGCAGATACCGATGCCGCACAGCGACACACTGATGATGGCAAAAATGCCGCCTACGGTAGTGTACCACGGCGGCCTCACGCGCAGACTTTGCATGCGTACAGAGGAGGCACGGGTGAGTCCCACTGGATCGACGCGGACGAGCAGTTCGTGGTTGCCTGTTGGCAGTGGTGCAAAGCACGCGTATCCAACCCGCTCGCGTACGGGTCGCACAGCCTGGCCGTTAATCATGTAAGAAGCTTCGACGCGACTCGTGGCGAAACCTGGTAAACTATAAGTAATGTGAAGGCTATCGCCGGGCTCAAGACTAAACCTAACCTTTGGGTTTAGGGCGATTGACTGCTGACTCAAATCACTGCGGCTGAGGTTGATTTCAGCCGCTATCGATTGCGTACCGGCGTCTGTTGACAGTCGAAACACTTGCTCGCCGTCCACGACCAATACCGAGCCGTCGTTGGCGCGCCGCAGCCCCCGAGCTTTGAACTCTCGGTTTAGCCAGTCTCCTGATGCCTGCACTCGAACCAACTGGTTTCCAGTGAGGTAGAACGCTCCTTTCCCCCGGAGCACAAACCACACACCGTCGTCCTGAGCAAGTACGCTGAGGCATTCAATGCCCAGCAGTTGGTGTGGCAATGCCACCAGTTCGTAACCTGAACTTAGCGTGTAGTTCCAAAGGCCACGTTCGCTAGCCAGGTAAAGTGTGGTATCGTTGATGGGGGCCACCTCGGTGACTGCGCCCACCGCCTCCCGCTGGTTACTAAGCCTCAGCGGCAACCACAAATCCTGTGAAGCCAGGTAGCGGTATACGGGTGCCTCACCTCCTGACGTGGACGCAAACAGTCGCCCTGACGGTGCCTCACGTACGCTCAGCACACGACCCGTAAGCCCCGAGGCCCTGGTGTAGACGCGACGTGGGCTGCCCGGCCGGTAGCTAAACAAACCAACGTTGTCGTACACGGATGGGTCGAAACAGCCCCATAGCTCGCCGGCGCGAGGCAACAGGTCGAATATGTGCCCTCCGGCGCGACGTACGCCTGTAATTTCAGTAGCCTCTCCACCCGCAGTGTCAAGTGCTATAACGCGTGCATCGGAGGTAGCCACCACAGGCCGCCCGCCAAACCATGCCAGCGCACTTGGCACGCTGTAGCGCATAAGGTTGTCGCTGGTCTCGTATTCAATTTGCCCCGTGTAGTCCTGCTTACCACGCTCGCGCAGGCGGGTAATAGTCGTTGTGTTGGCGGCAAGTAGTCCCCCCGGGCACGTCGCTAAGATTGGGGGTCCAGTACCCTCCAACCCAAGTTTGAGCGCGGATACGGTCGACTGCTCTACGCTCAACCATCCGTTGGTGCTGCTCAACAAAACCCTAGAATCAGAAGCAACGCCGGTGGCGGTAGCGTCGGCGTAGCAATTGGGCAACACCCGGTGCTTAGAGGGGTCGCCTAAATAAAGGGGCCACCACTGCTGTAGTTGTAAGCCACTAACTCGAATGTGCTGATGCGGGCTAGTCGCGTACACGTAACCATGATGGTAAATCAGCTTGGCCGATGCTGCCGGTGCTTCGAGTCCTCTGAGTTCGAGTTTGGCTGCTTGGTGCAGGTACAAACTATCACCCAGCACGAAAGCAGCCGAGCCATCGAGCGCCCGCGTACGCGCACCCATTCTTCGGGCTACGCTTGCGTAAGCGCAAGGCAGGTGGGCACCACTCAAGTACTGCAGGCCACCAGCCATCGCATACACGAGTACCCCCCGAGCATCCACGGTGAGTAGGTATGCGGTGCGGGCTAATAGCGTAGCACCACCGCCCGCGTGCAAGCTCATAATGCCAGCACCAGTCTCGACCACGAGGTCTTGGTTGGCGCTACGCAGCACAGCGTAAGTAATTGCGCTGGTCGCATCAGGGGTAAGCCAACGCGAAGTGGTCACTACGCTGCCCCGTACCGTGTGGGTGTACAAAACCCTGCCACGCCGTAGCAGCAGGCGACCGCTGGCTTCGGGGACGACGACATCCGCCTCTGTCAGCAGCGTGAGGCTCGACCAGGACTTACCGTCGTGGTAGCGTAGCTTACGCTGCCCCCCTTCCTCACACAGCGCCCACAACGTGCCGTCGATGCCGTAGTACAGCGCATTGTCACTACTCTCGCACGACGACGTAAACTCCGAAAGCGCATGTACACGCAACTCCTGCGCTATCGCAGAAGCAGCCAACACAGCACATAGCACCAGCTGCAAAAATATGTTGGAGTAGCGCGGCATCTCAGCCAACCCATCGGCAAACCTCGTACCAGGCCACTAACAATACCCTTATTGGGGTGCAGCCAGTACACCGCGCACTGAGGCTATGGCTGCTCCTAGCCGCTCGGGCTTGCTGCCACCCGCACTAGCAAAGCAGGGCTGCCCGCCACCCCCGCCTCCAATTTCGGCGGCCAACTGCTTCACCAACTTGCCTGCGTGCAGCTGATGCGAAGTCGTGAGCACCTTACTGATGGCTACGAGTAGTTGTGGCTTGCCTTTGCTAAGTAGCCCTAGTACGACTACGGCCGGAGCTAGCGTCTCCTCCAGCTGAAAAGCGAGTCCCTTCGCCGCCTTCGCATCATCTATTGGTATTTCGGCGGCCACCAGTTGATAACCTGCCAACTGCACAGCACCCGCGGCCAGTCTATCAGCAAGGCCGGCAGCCTCCGCCTGACGTAGTCGCTCGCCCTCTTTGCGTAACGTGCGCACCTCTTCCTGGAGACTTGCTACCTGCGCCACAACGTCGTGCGGGTTTTTGAGTGCAGTCATCACTTCGGTCAGCTTACCCAGCCGGTTGCGTACGTACGCCTCAGCGCCTGCACCAGTCACAGCTTCGATACGACGAATACCGGAGGCCACGGAGGATTCCCCCGTAATACGGAGCTGACCGATAGCACCGGAATTAGGGACGTGGGTGCCGCCACACAGCTCTCGACTGAAGTCTGCATCGAACGTAATCATCCGCACCGTATCACCGTATTTTTCTCCGAACAGCATCGTGGCACCCGCCGCCTGCGCCTCCGCAATGGGCAGCGCGCGGGCTTCCTCCAGTGGGATCAATGCTCGAATCTTCGTGTTAACGAGCGTTTCTATGCGCTCGAGTTCTTCGGGGGTCACACGCCCGAAGTGACTAAAGTCAAACCGCAGGTAATCTTCGTTAACGAGGCTACCGCGCTGCTCAACGTGGCTACCGAGTACTTCGCGCAAGGCCGCCTGTAGCAGGTGCGTGGCGGTGTGGTTGCGCTCTGTTGACAAGCGCAGCGTAGCGTCTACTTCCGCCTGGGCCAAGCCTTCTGCATTGGTGGGCAACTTCGCGACGTTGAGCACGATGAGCTCGTTTTCGCGGACGGTATCGAGCACCGCGATGCGCTCCGTATCAAACACAAGCGTGCCTCGGTCGCCCACCTGTCCGCCGCCTTCCGCATAGAAAGGCGTTGGCGTCACTACCAACTGAAAGCTCTTGCCTTTTTTGGTGGTCACCTCCCGCTGCCTCAGCACCTTGACGCCGTCGGCGCGTAGCTGATCGTAGCCAATGAACTCGGTTTGCCCTTCGTGCACAATTTCCCAGTCGCCGACAGAGCGTTCGCCAGCGGCGCGGCTGCGCTTCTTTTGTTGTTGTAGCGCTTTCGCAAAACCCGCCATGTCCACCTCCACACCGCGCTCGCTGGCCACTAGCTGCGTGAGGTCGATCGGAAAGCCAAACGTGTCGAATAGCTCAAAGGCATCATCGCCTGATATGTCTCCAGCTTTCGCCAAAACATCAAACCGTTCGAGCCCGGCACTCAGCGTGCGCAAGAAGCTTCGCTCCTCCTCCAACACTACGCGCGTTACAAATTCCTGCTGCTGTACGAGCACCGGAAACACGGTTTCGAACTGCACGGCAAGGTGCCCGATGAGTAGGTGCAGCAGCGGCTCACGTCGGTCGAGAAACGAGTAGTAGTACCGCACCGCCCGCCGCAGAATTCGACGAATCACGTAGCCTGCGCCCGTGTTGCTAGGCAGCGCCCCGTCAGCAATGGCAAAACACACGGCCCGGAGGTGGTCAGCCACTACACGAATGGCGATGTCCGCATGTGCATCGCGCTCGTAACTGTTGGTGTAAGTACAGCCGGTAGCCTCCTCGATGTGGTGAATGAGTCCCGAAAAGACGGACGTCTCGTAGTTGCTCTGTTTTGCCTCGAGCGCCATACAAAGTCGCTCAAAGCCCATTCCCGTATCCACATGCTTCGCTGGCAGAGAAGCGAGCGTGCCGTCAGCTTTACGGTCGAACTGAATAAATACGAGGTTCCAAATTTCGACAACTTGGGGATGATCCTTGTTGACCAGCGATTTGCCAGGCACGGCCTCGCGGTCGGCTGCACTACGCAAGTCAACGTGAATCTCTGAACACGGTCCGCAAGGACCTGTATCCCCCATCTCCCAGAAGTTGTCTGAGCGGTCGAAGTACAGGATTCGATCCTCATCGACGTGACGCAGCCACAGTTCCACGGCCTCCTCATCAGCCGGTAAGTTGTCGGCTACATCCCCGGCAAACACAGATACGTAGATGCGACTCTTATCCAGCCCGTAGACTTTGGTGAGCAGCTCCCAGGCCCAAGCAATTGCTTCAGGCTTGAAGTAGTCTCCAAAACTCCAGTTGCCGAGCATCTCAAACAGCGTGTGGTGGTAGCTGTCGCGCCCTACCTCGTCTAGGTCGTTGTGCTTTCCGCTTACCCGGAGGCACCGCTGCGTATCGGCGGCCCGGGTAAAGCTGGGCTCACGGGTACCGAGGAAGTAATCCTTAAACTGGTTCATGCCCGCGTTGACAAACAGTAGCGTGGGGTCGTCTTTATTGACGAGCGGCGCTGAATCGACGACTTGGTGCGCTTTTCCTGCGAAAAAGTCGAGAAAGGCCTGGCGAATTTCTGGTGCGGTCATTGTGTGGTAAGTCGTAGTTGCCTCTCAGCATCAGCTGTGCATTACCGAATGCTCGGCGCGGAGGGGCGGCAAATGTCGCTGCTGTACACCGTCGGCCAAAAAAGAGTTCGAGTTTCTCGTTTTGCCAACAAGGCACCAACGAAAATTTGATCGCTCACGGCCTCAGCACTTTACGCACGCTGTAGGTGGATTATTGAAAACCTGTCCTAGTTTGGGCAAGGTATTCGGCTACATTCGCCAGCCCCTGGAAGCCAAATTCAGGCTACTACTTCATCTACCCCCTCAATCCAGCACCCCATGCGTCAGGAAAAGTTCGTCTACAACGAGCAGACCCTCCGCTACGAGCGGCACGTGGAGCCGGTGAAGATCAAAGCCTTGCGCAGTGTTGGCATCTTTGCGCTAATTCTAGGCTGCGCCGCTATGCTGACGGTAGCTGCGTACACGCTGTTTCCCTCGCACCGCGAGGAAGCTCTGGCGCGAGACCTTGCATTCGTAGAAAGCCGCTTCGCCGGACTTAACGAGGAGGTTGCCACAATGGCCTCCGTGTTGGATAATGTGCAAGAGCGTGACGCCAGTGCCCACCGCATGGTGTTTGGGATGAATCCGATTGATCGTGGCGTTTGGGAAGGAGGTACTGGTGGCCACGACCGCTTCGATGCGCCCGGCAGCACCAAAGATATTATAGAAAGTGCGTCGGTTCGTGCAGAGCGGCTCAAGCGCCAGCTCGTCCTTCAAAGCCGTAGCCTCGATACAATACTAGACCTAGCCAAAAACCGTGAGCTACTGCTGGCTTCCATGCCATCGATCAAGCCAGTTCGCCAGGACAAACTAGCTAGACATATTGGACTGCTATCAGGCTTTGGCATGCGGATTCATCCCATCTACAAGCGTCGTAAGATGCATACGGGACTGGACTTCTCTGCGCCGCTCGGCACGCCAGTACAAGCGCCCGGCGATGCTCGGGTGAAAGCAGTTAAGAGGCAAGCATCAGGCTACGGACACCACGTGATTCTCGACCATGGATTTGGTTTCGTAACGCTTTACGGGCACTTGAGCCGCATTGATGTTAAGGTAGGTCAGCGTGTGAAGCGCGGCGAAGTACTAGGGCTCGTCGGTAGTACCGGCACATCTACAGGCGCTCACCTACACTACGAAGTGCAGCTGCGCGGTGAAAAAGTCGACCCCATCCACTATTGCATGGACGGCCTGTCTACACTTGAGTATCAAGAGCTAGTGGACGATGCGGGTGCGGCTACCCAAAGCTTTGACTAATCAAGTTGACGTGTAGCTTTCCAGCACGATGTCAGCACTGTTTGAGAAGTACAATCCCGAGCGCTGCCTTAACTGCGGGACGAACTTTGAGGCCACTACGCGTTTTTGTCCCAGCTGCGGCCAACGAAACAAGGCCCACCGACGCACGCTAATTGAATGGATGCTCGAAGGGGCGGCGTCTTTTTTTCACCTCGAGGGCAAGCTGCTTAATACGCTGCGGGACGTATTCATTCCTGGGCGGCTCGTACGTAATTACCTCAGTGGGCAGCGACAGCGCTATGTACATCCGCTGCGGCTGCTGCTGTTTAGCTCGTTGCTAGGCTTTACTCTGATTCGGGCATTAAACGTTGAGGAGTCCACTCCCCTCGTGCAGATTGAGTCCAAAAAAGGCGCCGATGTAGTAGCCAAAGAGCTTGGCCTGTCGCGCCTCGAACCCGAGGAGCAACTGGCTGGAGCTAAATTGACCGGGGCAGACAGCGTGAGAATTACCGAAGCACTGGACGATGTGGCAACTGCGTTTGAAGACCTCGTTGACGGGGGCGAGGTGGCCAGCAAAATGCGCCAAATCGACTTGTTGCGCAGCCGCATCATAGCACACGACAAACTGGAGGGTGTGCTATCAGGATACAACACTCGGGGCGGCCTAGAGCATGCGGAGGCTGTAGGTCTAGCGGATACGCTTCGTCAAGTGTTTGAATATCCTAAGGGGATCAACTCTAAAGACCTCGGCACAAGTACGAATCTGCTCGCCGAGGAAACCTTCGCTATAGACGCTCGCACTCTAGCAATAGGCACACCCGCCCAAGTAGTGGAAGCTTCGGGGCTTAGCAATTGGATAAATAAGTTAGTACTACGTAAGGGCGTGGCGCTATACCAAGAGGGCGTTGATTCGCTAAGTGGGTACCTCTGGAGTAGCCTGAGCTGGGGTGTTCTTATTTACGTACCCTTTCTAGCCTTCGGGTATTACATGATGTACTGGCGGCGCGCGCCCTACTACACGCAGCATCTGGCGTATGCCGCGGTACTACTGTCTGTGACGATGCTTGTTAGTTCAGCGACGCTCTTGGCTGTGTATGCCGGGCTGGGCAAATGGGTTTGGGGACTGGTGTTTGTTAGTATTGTGGCGTACATGGTCGTGGGCGAAGCGCGACTGTATCAGACCAAGATCTGGAAAGCTTTGCTAAAGAATATGGCGCTGTTTGTGTACGGTTCGATAACGTTTAGTCTAGCAATGGTGATTTGGCTAACGCTGGCTGTGCTTCTCTCGTGAAAGAGCTAAGTATCCCGCAAAGAGTTGCCTTAGTTGGGTGGCCTATTAGCTATCCTTTGGCAGTGTAAGCTTGCTTAGTAAACGCTCGACTGCAATTCTGCGCTCATGGTGGCCAGCATCGAGCCTTATACGGAATGCATTGAGCGTATCGCGTAACCGCTGCACCACTCTATGGTCGGACTTACCATAGCTATAAATGCTGGTAAACTGCATCGTTAGCAAACTATGCCACGACTCAAGGAGGACATATACCCTTACCTGATCCTGGTTATCACTGATGATCTCCCATTCGCCAACCGGTAGGGCCTTGACGAATATGTCTTTAAGGTAATCAATTGCTACCAGCGCGGTACCCGGATCGTTTATTCCCGGGCTCAGTGCTTTTAGCGCGACCTCAACAATTCGCTCTATGCCGTATGCGTAATACTCCGTGGTTAGTTCGGTAGCGCTAAATCGAAGGTCATCGAGCAGCTCTTCTAGTTGCTTATCTTCTAGCCTACCACTATCGACGCGCAGCACTTCATCGCCCTCTAATATATACTTGCCGCGTAGCGTAGATACCGCAAGATGAAGGTCATGCTTCTTGGCAAAGCTTACAATAGTAGCATCGTCGACCCCTTGAAAGTGCCCAGACTCGCGAGCGTATACAGGCGTCCAATGTTCGACATCCGGAGTGAGTACTGGGCTCTGCTCAGCATTGCGCGACAGGATGCCTTCTATAGCCTCGATCGTAACCAAATGGCTATCCTTAAGCGCTACACCTACTTGAATGCTTCTACTTACACCATGTATAAAGGCGATAAATAGCGCTAGACATACGATACCAAACATTACGGCCAAGGCCACGGTAAAACTTGGAGGGGCCTTTCCGTCTACACTTAAGCCAAACCCCATCGCAATAATAATGCAGTAAAGGATAGTGCCTAAATAAGTACCTAGCACCATTTGGTGGCGGGTACTTCCAATTAACGACGGCAGCAGGCGTGGTGAAAGATTAGCAGTAGCATTACTCAGCAACACCATTACCATAGAAAAGCTGAATACCATCATTGATATCAAGCCACCAATCAGCGTTGTAAGTAAGCTGAGCGATACGTCCCTGTCTCGTATCAGCAAATAAGGCGCTACATCTTCAATTAGAAGGCTAAATTCTGATGTACCAATATGTCGAAGCCAAATTGCCAGACTAAAGAATGAAATACCCAGCACAGTTGGCCAAAAGGCAATGCTAGCGACAACGCGTTGGTAGCGACTCTCGAAGAATGCACTTATAGAGTTCACAGGCAAAGAGCTTGGGCTGCGGCTGTAAGCGTATTCGTCTGCTTAGCAAAACATAGACGTACGTAGGTCTGTCCCTGCGGCGCTTCGGTGTAGAAGGGTGATATCGGGATAGTAGCCACGCCATGCTCTACGATCAGCCTTTCGGCAAAACGCATATCATCGTCATCACTAATAGCACTATAGTCTGCCAGGCAGTAATAACTACCAGCGCTAGGCAGCAACTTGAGCTTGGACTGCTTTAAAGACTCGAAGAGCAGGTCCCGCTTGCCGGCAAACAGGGCAGATAAACCTTCGTACGAGGCAGGCTCGCTCAAATAATCGGCAAGCGCATACTGCGCCGGCGCGTTGACGCTAAACACGGTGTATTGGTGCAGTCGCCTAAACCGCTGCATTAGCGCACGTGGTGCTACCACATAGCCAACCTTCCATCCCGTGATGTGGAATGTTTTGCCAAAACTACACGTGACAAAACAGCGCTCACGCAACCCAGGATAGCTCAGCGCTGACAGGTGCTTCTTACCGTCAAACACGATGTGTTCGTACACCTCATCGCTGAGCAGTGCTACCTCACGCCCGGCTAACATTCGCTCTAGTTCGACAAAGTCCGCATCGCTCCAACACGTGCCAGTAGGATTATGCGGGTTATTGATGATCACGAGCCGCGTACGCTGTGAAAGCAAAGCGGCAAACTTGTCCCAGTCGGGCTGAAAGGTTGGTCCTTCCAGCACGAATGGCACGACCGTTCCTCCCGCACTTCTCACCGCGGGTGCATACGAATCGTAGGCTGGTTCGAATACGATTACTTCATCCCCGGGCCTTACCACAGCGTGCACCGCCGTCCAAATGGCCTGTGTGGCCCCTGAGGTAATCGTTATCTCCTCGTGCAAGTCGAGCTCGACATTGTGCAGCCGCTTAACCTTCGTTTTTATGCCCTCCAGCAAAGCTGGTACACCCGGTAGCGGTGGATACTGATTGTGGCCGTTGCGTATGTGGTACGCCAATCGGTCGAGCAGTGCAGCATCAGGATCAAAGTCTGGAAAGCCTTGCCCTACATCGACCGCTGCATGTTTTCGCGAAAGCGCACTCATTGTGCTGAAGATTGACTGTGGGTAATCTTCGGAGCTAAATAGTGATGCCATACTTAAATATCAACGCCTTTAGGCAAGTAGGCTTTCGCCAAAACGAGTACTGCCGCTTACTCCTGCTACCACAGGTGTGGCAGTAAGCGTAAGCGGCAGCGCAATAAGAAAGATTCAGCTCGGACTACCCGATGGTGGTGCCCGCAATGCCTGTACCCTTAGTGCTCGTAGTTGGCATCGTTGCAGCAGCAGCTGTTCCTGAGGTATCAGGTGTAGCTAAGATGAAAGACTTGAGGTCTTCATTAAACTGTTTGCTGTGGGTAATGCAGAGCGCGTGGGGAGCTCCGTCATACTCCTTGAGCATCGCTCCGTCTACCATTTTGACGGCCCTACGCGCCGACGCGTCGATTGGGACCACAGCATCATCCTTACCGTGAATAAACATGGTGGGCACCGTAATCCGCTCGAGGTCTTGGCGAAAGTCGGTTTTCGCGAAAGCGTCAGCACACTGAAGCGTTGCGTTGGGACTGGCCTCCATCACCTTGGCCTGCGTAAAGTTGAGCCAAGCGGCGCTTACCGGCTGACTTAGCATACCCACACCATAGAAGTTCTTCGCCCAGGTGCTAAGGAAGGCAGCGCGGTCGGCGCGGATGGCTTTGCGCATCTCGGTGAACACAGAGGCGTCTACTCCTTCCGGATTGTCTTCGGCCTTTTGCATGTAGGGCGTTACGCTGCTCACGAATACAGCACGACCAACTCGCTCTGAGCCGTAGTTCCCGAGGTAGCGCGCTACTTCACCGCCACCCATGGAGAATCCTACAAGCGTGACGTCGCGTAGATCGAGCGCGTCGAGGACTCGCTTGGTATCTGCTGCGAGCGTGTCGTAATCGTAGCCTGTAAATGGCTTCCCGCTCTTGCCAAATCCACGCCGATCATAGGCGATTACCCGGAAGCTTTGGTGCGGCAGAGTCGTCCACTGGTGCTCCCACATGTCGAGCGAGAATGGCCATCCGTGGATAAGGACGATGGTTTCGGGGCCCGTTCCGTAGTCCCGGTAGTAGAGGTCTGGAGCGTCTTCGGTGGGTGTGGTGCCAGTAAGGTGGCTGAGGTAGGGCATAAAGGATGTTGTGGCTGTTGATTGGGCGAGCGCGGCCGTAAGCAACGCACTCTAGGTCTTACTAAGAATGAGCTGAGCACACCCGCTGTTCACCTGCTGCCGCAGGTGATGCTGATCTAAGTTATGGGGATGCGTGTTGTTGCTTTGGCCAGTAGTTTGGCTTCTTTAAACTCACTCTCATGTTTGACAAGCTGAAGCGTCGCGCCGAGTCCGGTGACACCAACAACCCTCTTCTGCGTAGCGTGCAGCGCCAGGCGTCGCAACAAGAACAGATGCAGGTGCTCGAGGCCGGCCTCGATAGTAGCCTAGAGCAGTCCATGACCGTGACTGGTGCTATCAACAAGACCCTCATCCTCACGCTGCTGATGTTGGTGACGGCTGTAGTTGGGTATGCGAACCCAAGTTCCCTGTTTATGTGGGGTGGTGCTATTGGCGGCTTTGCCATGGTGCTGCTGGCGAGCTTTAAACCCAACACCGCGCCCTATACGGCACCCGCCTACGCGTTGTTCGAAGGACTCTTTGTCGGTGCAATTAGCGCCATCTACGCCTATCAGTTTGATGGGATCGTGCTGCAGGCCGTGAGCCTAACCATAGCCGTGCTGCTGTCAATGCTTTTTCTGTACCAGACGGGAATCATTAAGGTCACCGCCAAGCTGCGGGCAGGCATATTCATGGCTACTGCTGCGGTAGCCGTGGTTTACTTGGGCGCTCTTGCAGCCCGTGCATTTGGCGTTACCGTACCCTTCTTGCATGAGGGCGGCACCATTGGCATCGCCATTAGCTGCGTGGTACTCGGCATAGCCTCGCTCAATCTGCTGATCGACTTCGACAACTTCGAGAAAGGTGCAGCTGAGGCCCTTCCCGCTAAGTATGAATGGGTATTTGCGATGGGACTCCTAGTCACCCTCGTTTGGATATACATTGAGCTATTGCGACTGCTGAGCTATCTGAGCCGTGACTAGCACTAGGTATGCGTCTACGCTAAAACGCCTCTCCAATCTGCACGTAAAAATTGAAGTCACCTTCGCCGGTAAAGGCAAAGTCTGCGCGCAGGTTGAGGCGCTCGACGGGGTCGATCATGTATCGAATGCCGGCGCCGTAAGCGGTGCGTAAGTTGGACAACGCAAAGTCTCCAACTTCTTGGCTCACGTCGCCAGTCGAAGCGAACCCAACAAAGCCTAGCGGGCCATTGAAATTCAACCTGTACTCTGCCTGCGCTGCAACGTAGTTACGTTCGGTGTAGCGGCCCTCGTAGTAGCCGCGCATGATTTCGCCAGAGCCAAGCTGGCCAAGCTCTACGAGTGGTACATCGCCGGTCGAAAAGTAACCGCGTGCCTGCACCGCCAGCACATCCCGATACCGCTCATCCCCGCGCAGCTGCATGAAGTGCCTTGCATCGGCGCGCGTCAGGTCAAACCGATTGGTGCCGCCAAGCACCTCGCCGTACACGCCGTGGGTGAGTTCAAAGTAGCTGCCACGCTGAGCGTTGAGCAAACTGTTACGCGTATCGTAGAGGGCAGCCACCTCAATACCGGCAGAGGTCGAGCCGCTAGCGCCCTCAATGTCTAGGTACCTCGGTGGCACCTCCTGCACGTTTTCAGTCGGGCCGCCGTCGCTCGGGATAAAATCTGCCGCCGCTACGTGCCGGTAACGCAGTCCGCCACCGATAAAGAGCTTGTCGACGAACAACTGCTTAGTAATGATCGGCTCAAACACAATCTGGGTGCTCTCGAACACCACCTCATCAAACGCCTCTGTGTCGCGCCCTACACCGTAGAAAAGCCGCGGGAAAATCTGAGCGCGAATGTTGCCGCTAAACACGTACTCCTCATCGGGCGTGAAGATCTCGAACCCAGAATAGAAGAGCAGCTGGTTGTTGACCGTGTAGGTAAACGCGATTGGAATAACCGAGGTCCTAGTGCGCTCCCCATCGCCTGAGTCGCGCATCTTAAAGAGGTAGGAGCCGCCTATTCCGAAACCGACGCTGGTCTCAGGAGTGAAAATAGCGTAGGGGGCAAACACGATTTTTGCAGGGTACACCGCCGGGTCTGCAGCCGCGCGCTCCCGGTTGGGCTCGATAGTGAGAAAGTCGATGACTCGGGCTAGTGGCCCACTCGAAACTTGTATCTCCTCGTCTTCCCCGGTGATAGGTGCTGCAAGTTCCTCGTTCCGTTGAGCTCTCACTGAGGGGTTATTGCCAAACAACATAACAGACAGACAGGCGAGGACCAAAGAAATACGCATATGTAGAAGCCTGAAGTGGACGGAGCCACGGATGACAAGGATGCCGAGGTATCTGCGGTGAGGTTGAGATACTGCTGTTGTGTAAAGTATTACGCAGTCTGATGTAGCGTTACTGTATAATTATCTAACACCGCAACGGGGACAAAGGTGGCCAGCGTTCCGTAAGCATAGATGAAAGCTGAGGCCACAAGAAAATCATGGCGATCTGGCCCTCGAACTGACATGGTCCATTACGCGCTTTAGCAGTCATGCGTACTTC
>JAULKR010214871.1:0-15600 GCA_032356305.1 Prasiola linearis | reverse complement strand
GGGGGGGGGGGGGGGGGGGGGGGGGGGGGGGGGGGGGGGGGGAAGAACCCGACTCTCGGCGGCGACCAATGTGGGGGGCCTCTTGGAATCCATCGGTGGAGGGAGAGGTGGGTCTCAAGCCGTGGGAAGCGTCGGTGCACACATCCAGGAGCATCTCGTACGCTGACTGCTGTATCGATTCAATGAGGACGTCGTCGGCTGCCCGATCGAATGAAAGCAGGTCAGCTAGCTGCACGACAGCAGAAGGTCGCACGTGTGAGCCCTCGGCGATTGGATTAGTAACAGGTGGTCAGCCGTTCCTCTCTTGGAATTCTGTATGCATTGTCTTATGGCGCAGTATTTTTGCTGGTATAGAAGAGAATGTGATAGGTTGCCAGCATGTCGCCAGTCGGACATCCATACTCCGAAACGTATACAGTTGATCATAACGTCTTCACAAAATGGTGCTTAAGTGGTGCTAAAGTAACTTTTATTGCCAGCATGAGCAAGCACAAAAATTTGATCAGAAAAGGAAGAGAGAAAGGGGGGGGGTGGGGGGGGTCTGCAATACGAGGCATCGGAAATCACCTGGGCAAGCGCAATATCACCAAACGCTGATGCTTGCACATTCGACGGTATGGCTGCTGAGGGAAGCAGGACGTGAGTCTTGAACACCGTGAGCAGCTGCTGCACCTGCAGTGCTGGCAGAGCAGGAATCGCTCGAAACAGCGTGTTCATCGCAGTCCTGCGAAACCCAGGTTGTTCATTTGAATGGCCTATGTCTGACAGCTGGGTGCCCTGAAGAAGACATGTCCCCAAGAAGATATGACTGCAAGGATGACCTCAAAAGACGACCACGCAATTAGGGTGTACCAATAATGTCGAGATTGTGTGTTACTGAGCTGAAAGTGGCATGCAAGAGCCTCAGAGACGAGGAGGGATATTTCTTGGGAGGTTTCGTGCAGCTGTAATTGTAACGGACGTGATTAAGACAGGCAGTTGCACAAAGACGATCCAGCATCATGCACGGCATCAATGACTTTGGGAGCACCTGTTGCCCAGAAGGCGGCATCGGACATCTCGAGAGCAGTACTCAGTCATGTCGAGCACCATCATCGCATAGCTGCAACATGGCAGGCGCTTCTTCAAGTCCATCTCCAAGGAGTCTCTCAAGCCGGAGACTCCCCTGCAGCCAATTCACGCCCACGCTTACCAAGCACATGATCATTCAGCGTCTGCATTGACTATTATTTCTTTGGCTAAGTGGACTCTTTGGCTCTTCAAAAAAATTCAGTAAATTACATCATGTCAGACGCTGGAAGCCAGGCAATTTTGGAAGGAAGTTCAATGTTTGAGGACAGAAAGCGACAGCACAAGGCGTGTGTACCATGCATGAGGATGAGGGGGTGGCTGCAGGGATTGCCGCACTTCGGAGACTTAGCAACTTTAACAACTGCTTTGTGATCAAAGTCGAGGGTGCTATATACAAGCGCGGATGTATAGGGTGTGCGACTTGCGGCTGCAGCCAAGATACCAAGTGCTAGATTTGCTGTCTGCCGATCGCCATCCAGATAGCCATATATTGCCTTCATACGGGTTTCTGCGCACACAAACGAAGGAAATAGAACAGCTAATGGGTACTACAAGGGCGTTCAAATTGAAAATGGTATCAGACATAATTGTGCAGAAGCGATTGCATGAGCAAAGGGGCCGTACTTCTCAGGTGCTGCGATATAATGTGTAGAATCAGCACGGTATGCGATCTGCAAGATATGGTCTACAAGCATTGAGATGAGCTTACTTATGATGTGTGATGTCAGGTTGTTGATTGCTGCTGCAAGCTCTGGGTACGCAGATGTGTCGCAGGCCAGCAGTTCTCTGACAGATTTTGATAGCGCCAATCTCAACTCCGACTGATTGACCTGCACGAAAGGATTGCTGTGGAATCGATCATTAGGCTTGACTCACAAGGAAACATCAAATTAGGAATGTAATGCATGCATGTTAGGGATGCATGTGTAAACAAAGTCGGCTTCTTGCCAAACATTGCCAAGTTTCACGTCATGTACATCTGATACAGACTCACCGATGGTTGATGGTCCCATATTTTTAAGAATTCTTCAAATGATGGAGAAGCACTGAGAAAAGAGTTCAGAAAGGCAGCGCCATCTGCGGCAATGTGGCTGAGAAATGCTTTGAGACCGCCCAAGTTTGTCTTGACTTCGCGTACGGCTCGCAGCGCCTCCAGCATTTGCACGAAGGACATAGTATGTTCAGATAGGACTTAATCAATACTTTGACCATCTCTGTAGCATTCTTTCATTCTTCACGAAATATGCGTAGAAGCGTATTACTAGGGCGGGTAGAGAGTACATAATTTTGTCCAATTATGGCTCCCGTACATATCGCAAAACCGTTCACGATTGCTGAAGAATTATGCATGTATGCGGGACAAGTTTTACACTAAATAACACAGATTGTTCTTCAGCTCTGAAGTCTCTTCGCAGCATCGAAGTGTCATGTTATGAAAATATTGATCTAAATGGTACTCCCTGTAGTACAATTTAGTGCAGGACATGTGTGAACTTATGAAAATAGCGTCATGCTAATTGCTTCCAGCTACATCGGCCAAAATGTTCCAGGTCGATTCCCTGTGTATCATCATCAATGGTGTGCACCAAATGATTATTGCTAGCGAATTGCCGAATGCAATACTGCCTTAATTCTTTGCACAATGTCTGGCCCGGGCTTAGGGTTTATACCCAGCGCTTTCACGACCCGACATTACAAAGGGCACTAAAACATATTCTCCACTTGGCTGCTCTTGAAATTGCGCTGCTCGCTCCGCTGCTTTCTAACATTGTTGAGAGCTGGCCGCAACGCAAAAGTCCTCTTGACCCATGTGGCGGCTTGCACTGCATTACGCATACACTTTTTTTCTCAATCTATGTCTTTTCTGTATGGAAGCTTTTAACTGACAATTTTAACTCTCAAACAACACATTTTACATGTAGCTGATAATCATGTGGCTAATGATTCATCAGTATTGTGCTCGTGCCCACCAACACAGTAGGATCATAGCTACGACAGGCCCTGTGCTTTCTTCAATCTAACGAAGATTTTTACCTTCTAATGTGCGAATCTGTGCAACAAGAGTGCGCACGTTCCTGATGGGCAGCCAGTCGGCCAGACCATGGCCCCATACCAGCGTGTTCTCGTCCACGATACCCTGTTGAAAGAAGTGACTGATTGACTAGTCGAACTCTGTGGACTGGACAGGAAAGTGACTTCACACCGGCACGAAGTTCAACTCCCGCATGAGCATTTACGTTGAATATCGCAAGCTGCAGTACTTAAGCTCAAAGTGACGTTATGTGCAGATGGCAGTAACAAGAAGATAGCATTTGCAGCCGTGACTTTCCGATTGCTACAATGTACAGAGTGATGAATTGCAAATAGATACCTGCACCCAGCATTCTCGAAGGACTGGCAGCGGGCAAGGTCCACGAGGCACATTCATTCGGTCGCGGTAGTACCAGACGTTATGCTTTGTGATTTCGCGCACATAGTCTGGAACGTGTCGATCCGTATGATCATATCTGCAAAAAGAATCATTAGACTTTGCGCTGCATGCTTTGACGTGGGTGCTAATTTGCTCGCTTCCGTGTTTGCTTGACGATCAAATCCTTCCACAGCACATGCTTGTTACGAGCACGGACGTATTATTTCAGCTTTATTACGATTTGCAAGATTGGAACATATTGGCTACAAAGGGCCGAGCTGCACAAAATTGTGTTGTCAGCTTACTTGTATCCACCAGGCTGCTTCAGGGGCTGCTGTGGAGTGGCTGCTGCTGACTCGGCGGTAGTCGCTCCAGATCGCTTCTTAACGACTTTCTTGCCCATGCTTTGCTAAGGCTCGCCTGAATGGAAAATGGTACTCATCCTCTGGAAAATCTGCATAGGGATGAGCAAAGAGTGATAAAAGTGATGGACTGTGGCAGTTAAAATTTGGGCGTCCAGCTGTGCGAGCCGCCCTTGCTTAATCTCTTCCAGTGATCGCAAAACATGCGATTGTAGCCACAAAACACTCTCTGTGGTACTTGATCCTTTCTTTTCACATTATAAAAACGTGCTGATAATTAAAGCGTGCTGATAATTTGGCCAAGGGCTTGTTCCCGATTGCGACAAGTCTTTGCAAGACAGCATCATGAACATTTGCATTTCTACTTGCGCGGCTAGTCTTCAAAATTGCGTAGCAGGGACCAGAGTACCACTGGCGCAGCGACGTCTCTCCGCTTTGAGATCCATATCATCCCAGAGCTTCAGGGGGCATTCATTTCATCGGTGTGCACCAATGCTGAACTTGGGAGTGAATTTGCAAGTTCGGGATCAGCAGTCGTAGCTTTGTGAGTTATGCTGTAAGCTTCAATGAAAATGTGAAGTAAAGAAGAGTATGCACCCGTTGATGCGAGGGCGCACCACTGATGCGCTTGGTCTCTTGACAACAGGGCTCATGCCACTCGAATATATGCCTCAGCCACGACACAATACGTAGACCCTGACCCTCAGTTCCGAATTGAAAAGGTAATCAAGAAATTTCGATGGCAAAGCCGCACGTGCAGTAGATATCCCGATGGACTCATGCTTGCATGGATTTGAAGGGATGGTTGATATGTTGCCCCCTTTTCGTTGAGCAGATATCTTTTGGGAAGATCTTGACGCCTTTGGGGCTTGGAATGCTTGGGTACGGCTTCGGCTCATTCTTCAATCTTCTGCCGGGGGGAGACACCTCAAGTTTACTCCTCATCTACGGCTTTGTCATCAGCCTACTGGGTTTCGCCCTTGCATACGCCCAGCTGAAGCCTGTGCCATGTAAGACAACCCAGGAAGCCTTTGACGTCCGCGATGCACAGGCTACAAACATCCAGAAACAGGCATGTGTCTCCACATGCAGTGCATCCCGCTCTGCAACGTCACTGATAATGGCTATGAATTTCTGTGATGAGCGCTGCAAGAGTGTTCACGCCCTCAAAACATTTGTAATATGTCCTATCGGGTGTGATGGCAGTTGATGTTCTGCTTGCTCTACATCTGCCTGTATGTCAGCTGTTCTCCCTTTGGCGATGCTCGAAGTGAGATGTGCAGGTGAAACACTCACACAGAATTTAGCCATTCATCGTGGTGATAAAGCAGCCTAGCAGAAATAATTGGTGGTCATATTGCAGAAGGAAGCCACCCGATGAAAATTGTTGTCTCTTCGGTCAATTTCGATCCAATGTTCTTTCAATGATATAAGAGTATATCATGCTTGCTTTCATTGCGACGATTTAGGTGCGAGAAGACGTGACGCGCTTCAGATACGGAGACGAACAGCACCTGGACGAAGCTTTGGACCGGATTTTCCGCTTTGGCAAGGTAAGCTCGTGTAATGGCTTGTGGAGCTGAGAGGTTGCACAAGACTTGTCGGATTATCTTATGAACTCTGCTGTTGATCAAACAGCTTGAAGTACAGTTCGTTCAGAACAAGGCAATGCGTTGCGTATCTAATTTCTAATAATAATCACGTAGCAAAGACTGCGTCGTACCACTATCCATGTTAGCTTTTTTCGTGATACTGATAACATAGTTGAGTACGATCGCATCAATCGTGATATACACGAGCGCCGAATATACAGAGCGAGACTGATATCGCCACAGGGTGGCTCAAAAAATCAAGCAAAGGGTGTTCCTCGGAGGTTGACTCCTGTGCTGAAGGGTGTTCGTGAGGAGCTTCAAGACGGAGCTTACACTCTGGTACCCCTTTCCATTGTTTCTTCACTATAAAGCATGCACGTATGCGCACACACACACACACACACATACACACACACACACACACACACACACACACACACACACACAAGCGCGCGCATACGCTTGCACATGTACATGCACATACTGAGCAAGGTAGCCGAACATGGTAGTAGTATCTTGTGGTCAATTAGAGCAATGACATTGTATATGTAGCGATTAAAGTTGCTTCAGCCACCGGTAGCTGCCGATACCGCTAGCGCTTGCCAATGTGAAGGAGGCTTGTGCACTTCTAACATAGTAAGGACCTTATGGCTGTCCAGCAAGCTGTCAAGCTTCATAGCCTTTGCTCAAATCGTCCTGCTGGTTTCATTGACAAGCGGCGATCACCCATCAGTCAAATTCGAAGGGCCGCGCAGCGCACTTGAAGAGTTCAAATGTGGCCAACTCATGCGTTACGGGGTGAAGGACACACGCGTTGGCCAGATGATGGAATATTAATTACTATGCGACGTTTGATAGCTTCAAATCGTCTCAACCAGCAAATCAACCAGCTTTGCGTTGTTAACAGCATGGCTTTGTGCGCCACCTTTCAAAGTCCCTTTGATGTCTGATGCAAATCTAGCGCAATATGCTGCTTCACTTCAAGTTTTGACAGTTGTTGATTACGAAAGCAAGAAGCGCGGTGGCAATTTATCGCTAGCGCTGTTGACCGATTTTAAACTTCCCAGCGCTCAGGAATCTTAGATTCCGAATCTACCACTGAGAATCCCCTAGCCTAGGTAGTCTCCGTTGGAGACTCTCCGAGCCAAGCTGTCAGACAAAGATTAGACTGGACTCATTGAACTTAGCTCTTGAACAGCTACCTTTGCACGGATTCATCTTTAAAATCTTTACCGCATGACAGCACGATTTGCTGTCAATCGTGAATCGATTCACGCGCGTTGAGCGCTTCACAGACTTTTCCGAGTATCTCTTGGATAATCAATCGACCTTGTATATGAATTTGACTCATAAGATTGATACATTTGCGCGTGCGCAACATGCCTACTTCTTTTACCACCGCGACCTTGGCAAAACACGATCGCATTGAAGTCGCATAAAAACCTCTTCTTATCATCCAGCTTGCTTCCTGAACTCATTTATGCGTTTTTTATGTGGGCCCATCATAATTTCGCATAAATGTCGCATAAATGTCGCATAATCCACTGTGTTCAACTTGTAGAGTAAAGTGGTATCTTGCCAATATGATTATGCCAGCAATGCCACTCTTCAGGCAGCAAGCAGCCAGTCGAGCGCTGCTACGAACGAACAGCCTTCGCTTGGTGTAAGTTCATTGATAAAAGAAAGCCATCCTTATCTCCTACTAATGGGAACCAAGGATTTCTTGATGATTCATTAGTAAGAGAATTGTCTTGCCCTAACCCTACATGGATGTACAACTACTAGTATCGATACAGTAAAAATTTACTGGCTCATGAGGGAAATCCGAATATTCAAATACACTTATGCATGCGCTGCGTCGCAATGCCTGTTAACAACTACACACCTCGGTATGTAACCCAGGAAGCCGACTTCCAAAGCTCATGGAAACCTGCTTTCATGGTATTGCTGTTGTCTGGCAACTTGCGAGTCGGCGGTACCGGTTCCGCCGGTACTTCAAGTACCGTACTTGACAGGTCATTTTGTACAAAATTGTCATCCAGTCTGTTCGGAGAAAACCTTACATTTTGGCATCTACGCGCAGGTTTAACATCAGGTGATAGCTTTCGGTTAGCTAGCTCCTTCAACGGGATCTTGCATTGCGCGCGCGTAAATTGCGTTCATGGATAAGACCTCCGCCACAGCCGCGCATGCGGAAAGAGAGTGGCTGTACCCTAGAATAGTTTAGTAGGTGATATACAGTAAATATCGGTACAATTTAATGAGACCCATGACTGATCAAAACATGAGGCACAAATATTTCAGGGCGCCATATCAATAAGGCCCCATGAGTAAGGCGAGCGCGGTCATGCGGCCATATTGTTCTCTCGTGGCGAGACAGTTTCAGCTCACGCCGCTACCTCGGATTGCCCTTTATGAGTGACTCAAACAGAGAAGAAGCTTTATTCGAAAGGCCGTTCGACTTGCGTTTTTCTGAACAGAAGCAGTCTACCAAAACAACACAGTACTTCTGTTCAGAAAAACGCAAGTCGAACGGCCTTTCTCGTAAATGACATCAATAAGATTTTCCGACTCAACCCAGATAGGCAAGCAGTCTACCAAAACAACACAGTACTTGCTAGATAGGCAAGTACTGAGTTGTTTTGGTAGACTGCTTGCCTATCTGGGTTGAGTCGGAAAATCTTATTGATGTCATTTACGAGACAGACCTCAGGCAGTTCTTTGTGCGGCACTGCCAGGAGGCATCTGACTCCATTAATAAAGCATTTGGCAACACACCATCTGGCAGCACACCGTCCGGCTTCGCACCTTTACCCTTGAATGTTGCGCAGCTCGTCTTGAGGAACGCAGGTTCTGTTCGCGATTTTCTCGGTCAGATTGATGATGCGGTCGATTGATGATGCTCTACTTGACTAATAAACTTGGCAGAGAAGTATACCGCACAGGAGATGCACTTCCTTTGCTCCCTCGCAACGCCGGCGTCATTAACCCGGACTTGGGGTTTGTTGCCCGCCTTAGCCGGCCCATCACAAACATGAAGTCTAAGTGTCAACAATCGATACCAATCGACACCTGCGAGAGTTCTGAGCCTCTGGCTGAAGAAGTCTGCTTGTTGTTGCAAGCGACGAAAAGCGATGCATTGTGATGGTGTGCTTGCCTGATGCAGTTTTGGCTACGATGCGGACGAGCCTGTTGTGGTCGGAGACTGCAGACATCCAAAAATGAGACTTTTCACTCCAGCCAGTGATACGCCTGAAGACATAAAGGCAGAGGCAGAACGGATCATCACATACTTCGTACGGTGTTACAGAGGTCAAGGGACGGTGAGAAGCTCCAAGGCGAAGATGTACAATACTTGTTACTCACTTCCAGGATTGTGATGCATGATTACGTTACGTGCGACCGACGATCGGCTGTTGCTCTCCTTCAGAACCTAAATGACATCTCGCAAGCAAGGAACATCGTCAGGAAGTTGCTTCGTCATGCCTTCCGTGGAGGTGTCAAGTTTCAGATTCTCACCACATTGCGCATAACCTTCGCGATTGTCGCGTGGGAAGATGAAAGGGTGAGCAGAGCAAACGCTCGGCAAATGCATTCTCTTTGTCTCTGCTAATACTCAAGGCTGGCTTAGGCCCTGCTGCAGTGCATATGTCAAGTATGTATGAGGAGCATCTGCAAATCTTTTATGCCGACGACGCTAGCAATATTGACAATGCATTTTGAGCCATGCAGGACCGTCGTTGGAAGCTGAAATTTTCCCCGGCCATCTTCTACAGACAGCAGTACCCCACACAGCGCTGGTGTATTACAATGCTAGTTGTGAGGGAAACCTCAGCACTCATTTGCAATCGATTAGTTCTGATGATGTTGCATGATCGAATGTCACGACATCTGCATCCTGCTCAAATTGTCGAAATGTGTGTTCTTCGCAGGAGGCTGCTTTGAGAGCTGGTTTCGATAGTTACGGGAAGCCAGCAGGAGGTCCCCGCCTGCCTCCACCAAGGGCATACGTCAAGACATCTTCGGACACACCCAGCAAACCCACAGGCAAGAGAAAGGCGGGCGACGAGTCTGCTGCGAATCAAGGTGTCAGCAGCTCGGGCGCTGCAGGCAGTGGTTCAGGGAACAAGCAATGTGGAAGCTGCGACCAAATTGCCCTCGACGACTTGGGTGCGTACTTGCAGTACTGCAGGCTTCGTCAAGATTTGGTAAGTGCACTGCATTGTCAAGTCTCATCGATAAATAAAAGTTTCTCAAAGAACCCAGTCTTGTGGCGTGGTGTGGTGTGGTGTGAAGGTGCTTTTGGCGATTGTGGAGCTGGTGCTACCTTCGCTGTAACCTCTTGCAGCTTCCTCGGCCAGAGTGCTGTTGTGAAGACCTCGAGCCCCCGAGAAAGCAGCGATGATCCCAGCGAGTCAGAGAAATGGGAGAATCTGAGACACACGCTGTTCGTGCTGAACTTCTTGACCGACTTGCAAGGTGTGCTTTGTTGTACGTCATCATTGTTGCCTTGTACTATTCCTTGCAGAGGTGTGTTTTCCAGTTGTTCATCAGTGTATGCGGGCATCAATAAACAATTGACATTGGCATCACCACATATTCGGGAACCTGATGCGTTGCGTCATTCTTTTACTAAGACCCGAGCACACATCTTCTTTCGCAGCTTAGTTCCCTTTCAATGCAGGCACTGTTCTTCCGCATCTTCTCGCGCACGGATATCTGGTTGGTGCTGCTGATAACCTCCCATGCCTTGTTGTCTCCAGGTGCATCCTACCAATTTTGTAAAAGATCTTCGACCTGATGGTGCATCCTACTGTATGATGCCGATCAAGATGTATGCCTATCTCACTGCCCAAAATAGTGCCTTTTGTATCTGTCACGCAGGGTCAAAGGCTAGACTGTGCACGATCTGAGCCGCAGCTCGGGAATTACACAGAACACTTACCTGGCTGTTCGAAGCGCCTTGAAGTCTTTACATGAGCATGGCGTGGCGCTGTCAGACGTGGACCCGACCAACTTCATGGTGGATGAGTGTGGTCAGTTGTTCATTATCGATGTCGACCACGCCATTGTGCATGCCACAGATTCAGATTTGTTGGAGGATTTGGTCAAGTTGGACCAATGGGATGACCTGGTGCGCTCTCGTCTTTCTCACACCTAGTATACTAAGTCCATGGATCGCTTTGCTTCCCGTCAGCCTTCGCGTGATCATCTTGTAGAAATTGATAATGTTGCACCCACGATTGCAATTATGTTGTTGCCTTAATGACCAACTTCCGGCATTCTTATTGGTCTCTCCCCATGGCTGCACAATGGTGCAAGATGGTGGGGTTACTGGGTATGTGCTCAGGCTTGCATACAGATGCAGAAATGCCGAGAACCAGTACTATGCTCAATGATGCTCTCGTGGTTGCGACGTGAAATTTGAGACGTTAACAGACTTGCTGAATTTGCTCTTCGACTTGTCACTTGTACAGGCATTTGAGCCATCAATGCTGTGAGTGCCTAAGATGGGATCTTAGCTGCTCCCGGGTGGGCCAACGGACAACGTGTCATGGCCTTCACTTCTCTCAGGAAGCAAGCACTGCACTTTAAGCACAAGAATGGGTGTCGACCTCACACTCGTAGAGTGTCCGACACCAATTACACAGCCGCCAATGTTCCAGCTGCATTGGGTGCCACTGCTGAGGGACTGATGCTTCTCATTAAAAGTCTTGGAAAAGTGCAGTAAACAGCTTTCTCAAGGGTTTAATGATCAAATCAAAGAAAGCTGTCAGCTGTGATGTTCCCGTGATCATGTGTACTTTTTGTGCATTTAAGTACGTGCTAGTGTGTTCGTACTTCAGCCAAGGTAGCCGTGCACGCATGACCTTATATTGTGCTGTAGGTGTCACTAGGACAGTGGCAGAGGCCATCAGTGCACATTGCGAATGCAGCTGCCTACAAGATCGGACATATGATGCCAGGCTGTTATAAGGCTGTCAACTTTTTATCACGGACACTGATGTAGCACCTTGCAAGAACAAATTTTCAGACTCGCTCACTTTTCCTCAAGATGTAGATGAGTCTAGTGCTCTGACGGCCTAAACGCTACAGCTTTACCGATGGAGTGCGATTCTTTCTTGGTAGCTCCTCAGATTTGACTTTGAACAAGCGCTCGATTTCTGGCTAGATACTAGTTGTATGTCGTATCTCTTACGGACAAAGCTCTATTGTACAGATAAATATCTAGTTACGTGATGGTGACTCGTACCCTATATATTGGCAAGATAACTTCGACCTATATGGCAGCAAGACGAGAGAGAGCAATTTATTACCTACATCTGGCCTCTAGGGCGAAGTGAGCCTTCATTCAGCACATTTACTATGTGGAGGTCTATAACAATTATGAATTACGACCGGACCTCCACTACTACTGCGAGTAAGGTGCAGGTCTGTCTGGACCCTTCAATACTCGTGTCGTACGTCAAGTGTGCTTGTACAGAACTGCACTTACTCACCTGCCGTTTCCACTCCGACCGGTATAGAGTTTCCTATGAGTTGGACATGGAGCGAAGCGGGCAAGTGATGAAATACAAAGTATAATATACTTAGCAAGCGGCGTCTGACATTGCCATCACCTTGCTCTTTGGCGAATCGACTCGTGCTGCTCGCCTTTCGACTATCTATTGGTAAGAAGGTAGGCAGCACATGCTGCACACTATCGACTCGGCTCAGTACACCACCCACCCAAAACCTGTCTGTGGCCAGATCGACATACAAAAGACGTTCACATACATATTGCATCTCTGGATCTTCGGCAGCCAGAAATGAATACGATAATTCTCCTTGGGGTAGAAAAGGGGACCTACAGGGAGAGGACCATCACACTAAGATCCGCCGGTCATTTCATGCATGTACGTTCATTTCAATGCAGGAACTTAAGAATTTGCAACGACTGCCAGATTGCTATGACCAGCCCTAGAGAGGTTCGTAAAGAATCTCAGGACACAAAGGCGCCACGATGTCGGTGTACTGATCAGTACAGTACAATGCCATGACATCACACGAGCACTATAAGCTTACAACTAAGCTTACAAAATTATGCTCACGGAATTGTCCAAGCTTATAGGCCGATATCCTAGGAGCACGAACCCACTTCCGCTTGTGCACAGGCTGCCAGCAGTTTAGCAGATGGCGAGACGTGCATCTATCTTGCAAGTTACGATATAACAGCTCGAGCATACATACACAATTACATACATAGATGTCTGCCAAGCTCCTTCGGGAGGGCGCCTTTTGCTGAGGGGAATGGTATATCGAATATTGCTGCAGTATTGCACACAGAAGACAGGTGCAACGTTGACAATAGCTGAAAAGGGTGCAAGCATACATCAATGCAATATCCCACTAGTGCAGTACTGTGAGAAGTTGGCCGGGATTGCGCTAGTCAAAACTTTCTGCATCTCCATAGGGCCATGGCATGGCTTCCGTGGTATGGCACAAACCACCGCGATATGCCACGCCCGTGCCCCATAGAAATCTCATCAAACTTCATGCCCCATTTTCGTTTTCAGAGTCGCCGCTTGCATATCACATATCATACCGTTTCACCACCTTGACCGACCGTCCTTTTATGACAAACCGGGTGTTACAAGATGTCGTGGACAGGGTATAAGTGGTGGCTCCGCTGCCGCATTGGCAATCGATGACTTAGGCCTTTGCGCGCAAAACGCAAGAGTTTGGCGATTTAGAGCACTGACTGGCGTCGAAGCACCCTGAGAAGGAAGCTGCCCAGGGCCTTGGGGGACTCAATATATCGTTAAATGAACCCCGCGGTCGACAAGAGGAGCACCTGCCCAATTCGTTCAAATTGTAGGCCATCGATACGCTGCCATTGGTGCTGTTGTTCGCATCGTATTGAATGTAGAGAACATTTGCGAGCTCTAAGCGTACAATGCGCTTGGGTTATTGGGATTACCAAACCTATTGAATGTAGAGAACATTTGCGAGTTCTAAGCGTACAATGCGCTTGCGGTATTGGGATTACCAAAGACTTTACTCCAGGCTGGCATTTTGCCACCCACGACTACTGCTAAACGATCCATTGTCAAAGTCTTTACCTTACGCAGAATTCGCAATGGCGTCTACAATACTGAAATGTCCGCTACCATGAGGGATTGCAAGATGAGGCTCCAAATCTGTGAGGGCGATGATCAAGTTGTAAGCCGACTGGCTTCATCCAGCTTCGTGGAATTACAAATAGAGATGCACTCGTTGAGGGTATCTCCTACCCGCCTGAGCATTTGCAACTTCTTAATTCCAATTTCGACGCTTTCTCTGAAGTCATCTTGCCTCACGGAAACTGTCGTGGTTACTACGACTCTCATTCTTCATTGTCCGGTAGTGTGCCATTACATCATTGCTGGCACTCTACCAGCCGGCTTTCGCTCAGCCTTGCAGGTAAAATCTGCGCTGCGATCTGATAGTTGTCGATACTTCTATAATGTCTCTAGAATGCCGCCTAATGCGGACAGATTATTTGTTCAGCTCCAGTATTAAGTCGGTTGCGTGTTGAAGTAGCCGTTCGAAATTGAGTCTCCATGGAGTTGGCCAACCACAGAGGTACACATCGTGTTCTGTCTTATTGCCTACTGACTGGCTAACATTCCCGGCTTGCTGACAGGAACGAGGAGCACTGGGCTAGCGAACGACGCGACCGTTCTAAAGCCCGGCTGTTGCCTACAGCACCATGACATCAAGTCTGCCGGTGAGGCGACGGCATCTTTCTTGAACGCACACTTGTAATCTTAAGCAATTTTAAGAGAAATAACGCGCAAGTGTACGCGACGAGACCGCTCTCATCCAAAGATTGCACACCTAGCCACCGATCACATCATCTGTCATGGCCAAGCATGCTTTTTAAATTTTAATGAATAACAAATCTCCATAGTTGAAACTCATCAGGCAAATGGCCCATAAATGATAATTTCACATTCGACAGTATTCGTACCTTTCATGTGTGCCCGTCCTTCGCCGAATTTTCGACCCGCTTGTTGGAAGTTGCAGGCGTGAAAAAGTAGTGTCGGACTACAACTACTACCCGACATTGGCACTGCCCATTATCTCTATTACCCTCTACACGGCGATATTGTTCATCAAGCGCCGTCAGTACTTCATGACAACCGTGGTCTTCACCGGGCTGTGCGAGTACGATTCAGCATCCTCAACCCCTGTGCTCCTCACCTGTGACAGCGCTGCCTGCGTGATCCATTTGTCTTCTCATGTCGCATGATCCAAAGGTCATCCTCATCACACTGTGTTGTCAGTGAACGTCGTGATAAGGATGACAACGACATCAGCGCTACAGCAATTTGCGCAATTGTCTCAAAGCTGCCCAAGCTGCCGCAATTGTGTATAGGTTTTAGGTCAATAGGACGAAGATGACGAGGCCTTTAAGCCTGTTGCTGCCTTGCGATTCACAGGGCTGCAGGCTACGTGTGCTGGCTGGTTATGATGTATGCTCCTTCTTATGGTTGCTACGTCGCGCTGCAGTGGTGCGCTTGCATACAAGTCCTCATTGTATCTGCTCATGTATTCAATCGAATATCTGTGGCACATCATACGATTTAATCGTCGTGCAAATTCTGGGCTGTTCATCTTCTGGGTATGAGATTAGGGTTGTTTGAAGCTATGAATAGTCTAATCAAGTACTGAATGAATTTGCAGCTTGCTGATTATATCTCCTACATTCCTTGCGCTCGCAAATTACATCGTTGTGGTAAGCTTCAAGCCTCGACATCTTCTTCGATGACCTCCCAAACTGCTTTCACAAGTGTTCTTTCGTTTAATTGCCTTTAGTGCATTTCCGACTGTGCCGTGTGCAATTGTTGGGTTTGCGCCTAGATGCCTCATTGACATGGTGTGGTCTATTAACATGACACAGGGCAAACTGATGCGCCTTGCTGGTGCACAAAAGCTGCTATTCTTCAAGCCCTCGTGGATTTATCGCTTCTTCTTTGGAGCAGACCTTATATTTCTTGGTAATTGACTGTTTCCTCCTCCCTGCCTATCTTTGTACCCTTCACAGAATGTTGTATATGAGGTATGCACGCACGCACGCACGCACGCACACACACACACACGCACACACACACACACACACACACACACACACACACACACA
>JAULKR010214760.1:0-15603 GCA_032356305.1 Prasiola linearis | reverse complement strand
CGAGATGCAAATGTTTCTCACGATGTTGCTGCATCAAGTACAGTAATGCGTCTGTCTCGTTGTGCCATGGTCTCACAATCTCAGTCCGTCTGGCAGCGCCAATTGTCTACTGTTTCCACTTGCCTTCCAGGAAATAATTTTTTTCCCTCACGAGACATAGCCATCGACCAATCAACATAGCAGCAAGTACGCAGCCAGTGGCCTCAGTATACGGCCAAGTAGGTTAATGGTGCCACAATCCGGCTTCTGTTTGATATGGGGTAGTTAATCGCATCTTAGAGCGCACCCAGGCCCATGTCATCAGCTAGCACAGCGCCAAGGTGTGTGGGATCACGGGTCCCACAGATGCAGTGCCATAAGAAGCGCACACCATCCCGCTGATGCGGCCTCAGGTGCCTGTGACCGAGAAGGTACGACGCCTCACGCATCGACTGAGTCTAATCCGGTTCTCAAGCGACCGTGCCAGAGAAGCTAGCCACAACCACATGCACCAGCATTGCAAACAAGATCGATTTAATTTACAATTTCGGTCGTTCCTGATATAGAAGCCAGCCCCCAGCTACTTCGGTCATTCGTGTGACGGTCACGATGGACAGCACCTTATAGCAGGCATACTGAGCAACAAATCAATTGTACAAGGTTAAGAGTATCAATCCCAAACTTTGGCCATTTTGGCCGGAGCAGTCACCGTGACAGGTAGGGGTCAACGACGATGGGCACAACAGGGCGGCCCTTCGCTTCGCCTGCCTTCCATTCCTCTTCATTCAATATGAGTGCACCCTCAGCCAAGGGACTGTGAAGGCCCTGCGCCATGATGCAGCCATTAGCCTATCGTCGACGAACGACGACACTTTCGTTGAGTGTCATAAGGGCCACATGATAATTGCATGCTGCCAACACGATTGTCCGGAAGGAAGGGGTCTAAGCAGTAGGGTTTTGTGAGTGGGTGGGCAGGAGATGCATGGTGACCTTCCGTCCGACACTTCTGGTGTGGCACCTGCGACACTGTTGGTGGCTTCTGTGCAGCTGCAGCTGCAGCACCTGCTGCAACAGGCTTGAACGCCTTGCCGAGGAGGGGTTTGCCGCGATTGCCACGTAAGCCAGCCAGAGGGACTGCGGCATTCTGAGCGAAGCACTGCCCTGACCTGTGTGCAGCAGTATACTGCGTTCCAGATGTGCTACGGTAAGCCGTGTAGCTGGGACGAAGACAAGGTTTCTAATCTGTGCTGGTGAACATAAACCTGAACGCTTGAGGCTCTATTTGGGTGTCAACTTCAAGCTGCAGGCTGCCCATGTCCAGGGTGGCTCCGTCAGGCATGCCGAAGCACCCAGGAACCCTTGAACGCGAGATCTGCTTGCCATCCTGTTCAAAAGGAAACGCATGCGGAGATGAGCCCAGTGGAAATAATCTTCCCAGCGAATAGCTAAAGTATATCGACAAACTGTTTTAGATGTGGTGAGACATCGACTTACATCGGAGAAAAGGGTGCACATTGAGTCTTCGGCCACTTGTAGAACACCTGCAAGGCAATCGTCGCTGAAGGGTTTTCGAACAGCAGTGAACTTTACGAGCAAAATTCTGGCACCGACAGGCAGGCTAATATCATCGATGCCATGTGCATGCATGCATCGCACGGTCGCTCACCATCAGAAAACGACTTGTTTTGCCGTTTCTGCGCACACAGAAATGCACATTTTATTCTTTGAGCTCGAATATCTCAAGGACATGACTTTCACAGCAGAATTTAGATCCAGTCACCTTATTCGATCGCTTGGTATACAATACTGAAAAATACTGCAACTCCGAAGTCGATGTGGACGATCTTGAGGGCACTGGCGTAGTCCCAGTGCTGGATGCCTGATTTGAAGGACCTTGTGGCAGTTGTGCCGAATGAAGGGGCTTCTTCTCATGCTGACTCGTCAGTGGGGCCAACGCCTTGTTCATCGTTGGAGCAACAAATGGCCGACGGACTCGGGCAATTGGTCGATCACGCTCTGCATTCAAACCCTCTAATGCAGAGCGCTTCATTGCAACCCTCAGAACGTTTTCGAGATATGCGTGTATCACATACTTGAGGACAGGACTAAAGTCATATAATGATCAACGCGACTTCTGAGGGCCACAGACCGTGTCTTTACAATGTTGCCATTATATAATTTAAAGCACATGGCATTCGAGCTGCTGTACCAAGCAGGAAGCTGTCAGCGCCGAATACCGCATTGCGATCGCCGTCCAGATTCAAATGTTCGAAAATATGAGTCATGACATGGTGCTTCAGATCAAGACAGCTGTGTCCCGCAGAGCTATTAGGGTTTCGTCCGCTGTAGCTACAGATTGAAAGCGCCAAAAACTGATTCAGCTTCTCGCAACATAGGTGGTTATGATGAACAACTGATCATTGGCTTCTTGAATATCGAAACATGTGTGCACGGCCAATGGGAGCCACCACCAGGCAGCAAGAGAAGTATGCAGCAATTGTCATTACTTGCGAAGCAGTGGACCAGGCCGACTGTGTACAAAGAATACTAGTGATTTAGCCGCCTGATGCTTGTCTCATCAATGATACAGCTGCAGGAAACTTGGTGCAATTCCAATCGATGCTGCTTTATTCCTCTACAAAACTGAAGTAAGAGTAATGCGCGCCAGAAGATTCAAGTTAATTGCTGCCAAAGCCCTTTGTATCCCCAGATTTTTTGCTCACGCTTTTGACCTCTGAGCTGCCAGCGAGTTTGACCTGCTGATTGATATACTGCTCAACCTCTTTGTGCCTGTACGAAGAGATGGTTGCAATTTACTCTGCTGCAGAAGGAAACACAAAGCTGCCAGAACACTTCTCCAATGCAGGGCTAGCTAGCAATGCATAATAATATGTGCCAGACACAGGATGTTGATCAGCTGCTTGAGCCACAAATTTCGACGGATCGAACGGCCAAATAGGTGCTACCCAATCTCAAGGACCACATGAAACGTTCTGAGATGTTCTGGCGTAGATGCTTGTAGAATGTAGTAGTAGATAATATCATGCAGAGGACAGAGTCACCTTGGGAGGGCTCGCATTTCGATCTTTGAACCATCTTTGAGAGTGACAACCATATCACCCCAAGCACCCACGCCGCGCCCAATTGATGCAACAGACTGCACACGGCTGTATGAGGCACTCAATTCCTCGTCTGCAAAAAGTGAAGACACATCTCGGATTCGTAAGTGAACTCTATTCATTGAACCCTGTTGCGTACAAGTCATACGCAGGCAGTGTACAGCAGTAGCCATCCACTTGAAGCTATACGATAATTCTAATTCCTGTCCACTCAATCGACTAGCGAGTGGTCCAAACCTTTCCAAGGAGCGGACGTGATGACGGAGATGCGCTTGTTGGAAAACTTGTACTTGACGAAGGCTGCTCGCCCTACCGCTGCAGCCGTTAGCGGCAGCCACAAGAGAGTGAAGCCAAATGCGATATTCACTGCGAAAGAGGAAGACACACTGGTCAGATGCTGGTTCCTTTGACGACTCCAGTCCCGACTCTTTGTTGACCAACACAATAGCAAAATACATAAGGACGAAATGGAAACACCTGCGAGATCGCCTCTATGAGGCGGGGTTTCCAGAAATATATCTTCTTTTCCCCAATCCTTCTCCTTGCCTACGCTCTGAAAGCGTGACATGAGTTTTTCGTACAACCAGCTTCAACACTTCTTTCACACAAGATAATGGAGGTGCAGGGACAATCGTCCTCGTCACGTTGCTTTCTAAGCTCGCACACGTTCCATGAATGCATCACCTGATTTCTGGTTGTTTTTCTGGTCCTGAAGCACGCTGTACGGAGTTTCTTTAGCTTTCCCCCTTCCTCCAGGAACGGATTTGTTCTTTGTTAATTTCGCTAGTCGCGCATCAAAAGCATCATTCTCTTCGTCGTTCTTTGAATCTGGCCCTGCTCACAGAGATTGTGAATGATTGAGGAAACATTGGCCAGAACCAACGTCTCGGCGGCTGAAGCACCAGTGAAAGATACTGGCCTGCATGCTTGCCGATCGTGCCATGGAATGTGTATGAAAATTCCGGTGCCCTCTGAAGCACAATATAATAATCGGTATTTATTGACGAAGTCAAGAGATGACATCGCATTAGCCTCGCCGATCCATGCTTTGCACCATCACCTGCTGAGGTTGTCACAGATCGCTGACGTCGCTGGCAAGGAGCTGTTGTAAAGGGTGATACCAGTCTCCTTCTTGACACAAATGTGCTGCTGACAGGCAAGGGCTTAAGTTGTCCGCACGGGCACGACTGCCATGCTGTGACCTGAAGGTGTGACATCGTGCCTTACTAGCCTGCCAGGCTGTGATTGCTATGCGACGACGCTCCTTAAGCGCAGAACGACACAAATCTATTCTCAATCGACAAAACTTGACTTGGCTGTCGGTTGCAAATGCGCTGATCGTTGTTCGCGATCGCCAAGTGAGCTGACAGAGTGATGAGAACACGAGGATGACATAATCGTCGCTGGGCCCAGTGAATGTTGACACCGGTGAAAATTCTAAAATCTATTGTAATCTCATTCTAATGCAAGCAAGTCATAATATTGTGGGAAAGCCCTCTAAAGCTTTATAGTCCTCCCCAAATCCAAACATTTTTTCGTACTCTAACGAATGCCTCGCGAGGCTCGATCGAGGCTGACCTCATCACAGTTACGTATGCACATATCGCCATTCACGTATCGGCAAAAATTCTCCTTCGCCATGCATTGATAATGCCATGTAACCATTTTGCACGATGTAACGTGTTCACGCCTCTCGCAATTGGGAAAGTGGTTAGCCTGGGTCTTCCAGCTCCGTGAATTCAGACATGTTTTGACGGTCGCCGTATTTGCATTGCAATATTGCAGGGGTTTTAATAGAGGTGCCGGTACATGTCCGATATGTAAATATCTGCAGACGCGTGTTGAGACTTTTTGCTTTTCAAAGGCATTTGCATCTTGCATAAATCTGAACCAAGTTGCTGCTACACTTCAATTCGAAAGAGAGAAAAAAAACTACCCCAGTTCTGGCCGCAAGAGCCAACACTATCACCTAGTAGGGTCGGTCTACGCCACACATGGGTGACCGCCAATGAAGTAAGTATAAAATAGTGTGAACACCCACACGTGTGGCTAAGCAAAGGCTAAGATCCTGCTGAAACACGATGTCAGCCATCAAACATCATGTCACAGGCAATCAGTCTCGAACAGCATGACATCACGATGAGATTGCAGGTATGTACCCAGCCTCAATACACACTACATGTTAGTGCATGAGTTTATTCTGAGCCAGGCTGATTGCAATTGCTCTTCAAAATTTAAAGACTCATTTTGCGCTCCATGGCGTATTGGACCTTATCGGCGATGTGCAAGTTGAAGTGGTCTTTATCTTTGCACCATGCTTATACACATGCACTAATGAGGTTGCTAGCGTCGTAATGATGCGTACGTAGAGAAGAAGACTTCACGAGTTGAGCACATTTGGCTGATATGTGCTTGACCATAATGTCCGTTCCCTCGATGTTCAAAGGTGACAGGTCGTCTACTTGATCAGTGTTAAACGACTGCACCGGTACTGGGTGTCCAGACCAGACATCGTCAAGGCTTGTGACGCCTCGTAGTTTGAGGCTGCTTTACTTAAGAGCATCGACCAACAGAGAGCAGGCTTCTTGTCTCATCCAGTAAACTACATAATTGGTGCGTGCAATGGCGACCTTTTCGCTCCTAGGTCCAAGCATTTTGCCACACGAAATTTTAAAGAGCCAACACGTTTTCGCATCCCTAAAGTATTCCGTCCTATTTTGTGTTCTCTTAGATAATGAAGTCTTTCAGACGAAGTTTTAAGAGCTAACATTCCTAATCCTCGCAATCACCACCATTGCCAGTAAACAATCCATGGTGGGTACAACTTTGAAGATTTAGAAAGAATAGAACTTCATTCCACTCCTGTCCTGACTGCTCAGGAAAGATTTAGAATAGCAAACTGAGGGATAATAAACCTAAACCACCTTTACTGACATTTGTTTGCTGCTGCAAACATCCGAAGACTGCTGGCCCCAAAATTTCTATTCTCTGGCGTCAAGTGCACGTTTGAATGCCTCATAGGCATAATAACTGAGCGCTGCATTGGGAATTACCTGCACCAAGTATTTGAAAGAATAGTCGACAATCACATGCACCAAAGTCGACGCTTGACACCTCTAGGAAAACACATCGAATTGATGTACCCTGTGCATGCGTCATAGCTTGAAAAGATCGAAGAAGAGGCACATTGCAATTGTTTCCCTTCCAGATGCACCCACTTCACCGAGCGATGCATTGCTGGAACTCTGGAATTTTTCCAGCACGGACAATGATAAGAACGAAGTCGTGTAAAGAGAATCGGCACCTGCAAAACATTCGGAACGAGGCCTGTGTAGAACCCAGCCAGCCCGTGTCGACCATAAATGACTGCTGCTGCACTCTGAAGACGTAAAGCTGACCTGAAGACGCGACCGCCAACCCCCGACGACTTCACCAGCTTGACTGCACCCTTTGGGGAGAGAGCCTTCTTGCCAAGACTCGAGGCATCTGCACAGACACCCACACAGCTCAATGATTAGCGTGACTCAATGATTAGCGTGATATGTCACGAGCAGCAAGATATGGACAAGCTGGAAGGCAGACTTATCAGATTGTACCGGGCTTGGCTGGAGCGTGCCAATAGCGAACTTGAATGGAGCTGCACAAAATGTTCAAAACCCAAGAACGCCTTTCTTCATCATGAATCCCTTAGCCACTCCAGCTGATACAATCTTTGTGTGTAATGCGATTCCAGGCAGGTGAAAGCCACGACATTATGTTTGTTGGAACCGAAGAACTATGTATGGCAATCAGACCGGCCTCTATGACTTTGGGATGATAGAAAGATCCAGACACAACGTACATTAACGAAGGCCATCATGTCAACGACAACAGCAACACTGCGAAAATCGCCGACACGCACCCAGATGTGACTGAAGCTGAAGATGACGTTGCAACATTTGCAAGGGATACACCGAAGTCTCTGCAGCAACCCCGGCAAGGCCACCATACAGCAGTGTGAACACAGTTCCGAGATCCTCTTGCTCTCCCCTGGCTGCTTGTCTCGAGAGATGCCGACTCTGCGGCAGCAAGCAGGAGATATCACCGCACAGACTTAATGGAAGTCACTTCTTCGAGATGCACAAACGACTGGCCGTACCCATCAGCGTGGCCAGTGATCAACAATATGTACTGGATGGATGGGACCTCATCGTCGGTTGGCCTTTCGTGACTGCTATTGCTCTTGCTTTTGCCAAATGCAGCTCGCATGCTTGCATTCGAAGCACTATGGCACAGGGCAGATCAGCAGCTTGTGGCATAAGAGCACGTGGAGCAGTATCGCATCCGCCAGGTACGTCACAGTTGAGTCGGCAGGCAATAATAGTCCACCTTCAGGACATCGTAAGTGCCATAGAACACAGCGCCAGAGGGAGCCACGCTGATGAGGGCGGGAAGGACTCCAGAGTACAAGCCGCTGATACCCTCTGTCTGTGCGATTGTGCGCATCAGGGTAAAGGGGCCGGGACTGCTGCCAGGCTGTGCAGCTAAGATCCTAGTCCGCACGACGTCCAATGGAAAGCATGTGAGAGAAGCAGTAACACCTGCAGATTCAGTCGCCATAGCTTAATTAATTGAGATCGAACACTGCGCAGCTGCAGATGCTACGGACAATGTCAATTAGGGTTGGTGCGAGAATGGGATAGCTGCACACACCAGCCATTGCGCCAGCAACGAAGCCGTTGCCCTTTTCTGACGCGTTTTGTCCGTAGCATCTTGCGAGCAGCTTTCTGTATGCATCGTACGAAGAAAAATTGACAGCCTGCGGCGATTGCTCATGACTTCTAACGCATTGTCACAAACGAAAACGTCACAAACGCTTGCTTCAAAGGGATTTGCACCAATGCACATGCTATAAATTTGGACCATATGCTCTTTGCTACTTCGTTGTGCATGTGCATGTGATGATGGTAATATTTGAATTATGCCGTATGCAGTATGCTCAATCAAAAACATTGTAGCAAAAGATGGCAGAATTAGTACATCGTGGTGGAATTGGCTGAAGTATGCTAAGAAACGACCTTGAATGGAGCTGTGCGCAGAATGTTCAACAGACTTCCTCGCCAAAAGCCAAGAATGCCTTCGTTTAGCATAATTTCTTTGGCAACTATAGCTGTTGGAACGCCACGTCGTTGCAATATGCAATCCATTTTGACTCGCTCCAGTGGTGCAACGATTGTCTTAGAGAAGCAAGCTGACAGGGCACCAGCAAGCATGTGCTTGATATGATTGACACCCTCTTCCATGATACGTTTGCGCTGCTGAGAATGCTGCTGCCCAAGCTCACTGCTACTTCGGCTTGACTGTTGATGCTGACGGTGTGTGTGACTGTCGGTGAATGCCCGGCGCGCACGTTGCGATGCTACACGTCTAAGTTCCTCGGCATGCATGCGCAGGACACTGTTAGGACCCTCAAGGGCGCTGCACGGGCTCTGCGATTTGGCAGCTGATTCGGATCTAGCGACATGCTTTCCTGCATTCCCTATGCTGGCAATAAAAGACACTGGCTGCCGTTTCAATTGCCATCTGACTCTAGCCTGGCCGAGCAGCCGCACAGGAGTCTGCCCTTGGCACAAGAAACTGCTTTTGTACTTGGAACCTATTGCCTTTGAAGGGCACTTAAAGTTCCATTCGTCCAAAGGCGCTGAGGAAGCGGCTTGATGTTCTCTCAACGGAACGTGCTTATCAAGCAGTGCAATGTCACGTTTTCCTTCCGTTGCAGCCTGGTGCATCGCGCCACGACAACAATGAGTTATTAAAAAGCGACTTTGTCAATTTCATACTACATTAATAGCATGTGATCCAAGGAGCCACCATAGAAGTCTGATCGACTGCAAAACTTTCCGCGATGAGCGAATGGATGTGGAACAAGGGTCTGGCGACTGAGCTCTGCGATTGCGGCTGACCTATTCTAGTATGAATGTGACCTGAGATATATAAACAATTTACTTTGCGGGTGATCGCTCTTCTCATGTGACATCGAGATGGAATTTCGCATATCATCGGTCTAGGGTGGGTGTAGATCTTCGGCTTCCGATGTTATACTTACAACGTGGCGACACGCAGTACTACCGGGCGGTAGCGACGTGGCCTCTCCCATCCATATGTGTGCTCGTGTGGCTTTTGCGTCACCAGCACAATTTCACAATCTGTTAGTTTTGCAAGATATACCTTGGTTCGCAGCCGATTCAAGAGTCACGTCACGTAGCCCGTTGCCTGCGGATAAGTTTCAAGACCAAGTCTACCATGCAGTCAACAATGCTGCCGATGAACAGAACTGCTGGGCGGTTCCATGCTCGCAATATCAACAACCTTGGCTCTCTTAGCCTCCACTCCGCGACGCGCCCAGCTCGTCTGCTGAGAGTTCGCGTTTCCGCTGCACAAGAAGTGCGTGGCAGATGTCTTTCCTTTCGCTTAGCCAAGTGTTGTGTATAGGCGCAATGAGATATTCTGGTATTGCTATGTTAACGCTATCTCTCGTCGCTCTTATGCTTGAGTTGCATTGGAAGAGGTCTTGGCTGGGTTTACATCCGGTTCTCTTATTCACGTACAGCAAGCGACCAGCAGCTGACGTTGTTGTCCGCATATATTTTTGTTCATGACGTGTATTTCTGTTCAGGCACCCCAACCTCCCCAGCCTGTTCAGGAGCTTCAGCAAAAGGTGGAAGGCGCTGCACAGAGCCTGGACTTCCAAGGATCTGAGTCTAGAACTCAGGTGGGTATTATAGTCTCTTCCAAATGCTCGACATTGTGAATGGAAGTATCTTGCCGACATAATAACTTGCCGGCTTCTTTTGTCACGGTGTAATCTAGTAGGAGGGAGTGTTTTGTCTGTTGGTGTAGGTCGCACCCTCCGTGTCAGGAGGTGCTCCGTCAGGACTGCCCGAAGGCAACCAGTGGCGTTATTCAGATTTTATCAGCGCTGTTCAGAACAAGAAGGTGGAACGTGTGCGCTTCGCTAAGGATGGAACTCAGCTGCAACTAACAGCAGTTGATGGTGAGTGTCTGTTGCTCGTGATGGTGAACCTCGCTTGCACCATGTATTTTTGGTGAAGATGTTGGCATTCTTCAAGAAATTCACATTACTTTGCGTGGCAATGATGTTGTAATTTCAAGTGAACAGATGTGATTTGCTTGCTGTTTGATGTTATGTGAGTGTACATTATTGCTTATGTCTCACGTGGTATCGTTCAGGTCGAAGGGCGATGGTAGTCTTGCCCAATGACCCCGACTTGGTTGATATTCTTGCAAAGAATGGAGTTGATATTTCTGTGTCTGAGGGCGAACAACAGGTACGTTGAGAGTGAGTTTCTGAAAGTGCTGTCATATGTTTTCAGACACATGACGGACGATTTTGCGACAAGGGAAGCATCAGTGATGTCGTGGCAACTATCTTGTTGAGCGGAAGATTTCTTACGTGGCATCGACTTTGAGGCTCTCCTGTGCGAACAGGGTAACTTTGTGTCACTGTTGGGCAACCTGTTGTTTCCTCTCATCGCCTTCGCTGGGCTGTTCTTCCTGTTCCGCGGTGCTGGTGGCCAGGTACAAAAGAATACTGTACAGTGCACACACGAGTAGCTATGTTGTTTTGAGGTCGTTATGCTTGTGATGTAAAGTGTCTGCCGATGTGATCTATCACTTGTGGCTGTATGGGTCGCAATCTCTGTCGCTTCTAGTTGCTCACAGAGTACAGAGTTGAAGAACGAATGTAGCGACATATGAAGGTGCTTCTTAGTTTACACACTTCTCAATATCGCTCTTTGGCTGATATAAACAGCAAGGTGGAGGTGGTGCTGGTATGGGAGGCTTTGGCGGTGGCGGGCCAATGGAGTTCGGCAAATCTAAGTCGAAGTTCTCCGAGGTTCCGGAAACTGGCATCACCTTTGATGATGTTGCGGTAAGTCATCTTTGACAGTTGCCCTTCTTCGTCATTCTTCTGCTTGCTAAGTTTCTTTGTCTTTGTAAGGAGCAGTTCCGTTTTGATATTATTGACACAGGCTTGACCATGTGCATCCTTAACATCTACATGCATGAGATGTAAAGACGTATGTCAGCGCTATCTTGGCCGATCTGAGAACCTTTGTGGGAGGGATGGTACACTGCCTTTTCCATCGTCATGGCATACTGGAGCTTGTCTGTGATAACTGTTGTGTAATGGAATTGTTGCTCGCCTTTTAACCGCAGGGTGTTGAAGGTGCAAAGCTGGAGCTTGCCGAGGTCGTGGATTTTTTGAAGAATCCTGACAAATACACCAGCCTGGGTGCCAAGATCCCTAAGGGCTGTCTGCTGGTCGGGCCACCAGGTGTGTAGCAAGGCGCCGAGTTGCATCACCGCCAGCAGTTCATAGATATTACTATCCACCTTGCAAGATGCAATATAGAGGAGGTGACAGGTCATAGATACTATCACCCACCTTGCAAGATGCAATGTTTGAAGAGGTGATGTGATTTGTGACTCATCAGTACAACACGAGGTTTGTTTACCAAATTGTCGAGCTGCTGGTAGGTACTGGTAAGACGTTGCTTGCCAAAGCCATTGCTGGTGAGGCCGGAACTCCATTCTTTTCGTGCGCGGCTTCCGAGTTTGTGGAGCTGTTTGTGGGAGTGGGTGCTTCACGTGTGCGCGATCTGTTTGAGAAGGTACGTTGCGGTCTTGACTACGTCTTGACGGCGTCTTGACGGCTGTACTGCTTTGCTTTGCTCTTCGGCTGCGTTCGGCATGTTTGCCTTGGCTAACTTTCAAATTTTAGTTTGTTTGTTGTTGTAAAAATTTGGCATGTACATCTTCAATCATGTTTGGCATTGTCTCCATTTAGGCAAAGAAGAAAGCGCCGTGCATCGTCTTCATTGATGAGATTGATGCTGTCGGCCGCCAACGTGGTGCTGGCATGGGAGGTGGTAACGACGAGAGGGAGCAGACCATCAACCAGCTGCTCACTGAAATGGATGGTTTCGAGGTGATTGCTTGCTGTAAGTTCTAGTAGAACTATCTTGCTCACTCTCATTGGGTGATAATGCTGTAGGTATATAGTTTAGAGGTGATTGCTTGCTGTAACTTCTAGTAGGACCACCTTGCTCACTCTCATTGGGTGATGATGCTGTAGGTATATTCATTGACCTGCGGTGTTTCCATCATACGGTGCTGTTGTCTAGTTTGAGACGTCATGCCATCTATCTGGTACTACCATGATGTCATCATCTTTGCAGGGCAACACTGGCGTCATCGTCATTGCAGCGACCAATAGGCCAGACGTTCTCGACCAGGCGCTCCTTCGACCTGGCCGTTTCGATCGTCAGGTCACTGTGGAGCGCCCAGATGTGCAAGGCCGTATTGCCATCCTCAAAGTGCACTCTCGTGGCAAGGAGCTGTCAAAGGACGTCGACTTCGAGAAAATTGCTCGTCGAACTCCAGGTAAGATCGTGCTATCGTAGGATATATTGATGCGTTTGTCTTACCCCTCACACAGAGCCATTCACACATCACCTTGTAAATACATCATACGTACTGTACAGCAAATTCACAGATATACGGCAGGGACTGGAAGAAACGGAGCATAAAAGTGAGACTAGTTGTCTACGAGTAGCATCTTTGCATTTCATCTGCGTGGTTATTTTACACACTATTGGACCAGATGACGAAGAAGAGTTAACTCCCTCATTCTTGATTCAATGTCACAGGGTTCACTGGAGCTGACCTGCAGAACCTCATGAACGAGTCTGCAATCATGGCCGCGCGCCGTGGGCTGACAGAGATCAGCAAGGAAGAGGTCGCTGACGCACTGGAGAGGATTGTCGCTGGTGCCGAGAAGAAGGGAGCTGTTGTCTCTGATGCTAAGAAGCGCCTCGTAGCCTTCCACGAGGTGCCTCTCCAGACCACCTATTATTGCTGATATTGCAGCTGCTTACCCATAACATTACACGTAGAAGTTGTCGCCCACAGCTCTCACATTTTCAACTCATTGAAGAATATGCAGCACACTCGTAGACTTACCAATTGCTGATACAACCACAACATACCTTGCAACATCTGGGCTATTCCTTACCATGTACATTCACTCAATGCGCTCGTTGGAGGGTAGGCACTGACTCAGCGAAACACCATCGTTGCCAACTGGCGTAAGTGACGGTTTTGGAAAACATGGCGTACAGGCAGGACATGCTTTGGTGGGTGCGCTCATGCCAGAGTACGATCCAGTGCAAAAGATCAGCATTGTGCCTCGTGGGCAAGCTGGTGGCCTGACCTTCTTTGCACCCTCGGAGGAGCGCCTCGAATCTGGGTTGTACTCGAAGTCCTACCTGGAGAACCAGGTGTGAAGGCGATGCGAAGTGGGTTCAATTTTTGGTCAGTCATTTTGCCCTGAAGATTCGTCCGATCACGAACCGACAAACAACTCTTGACCCCTTCTTACGTAGGAGGAGAAGAGAAGGCTGACAGTGCCATGTCGTATATGGCCATGGTTGTGGCCTGTGTTGATGTTACTGTACGAATGACCGGCTCTGTGCACAACTGCTTGTGTCGGCTGCCTGTGCTGAGCTCTTAACATACTCGTGTGTCTTCTCACAGATGGCAGTGGCATTAGGAGGCCGTGTCGCTGAGGAGCTTATCTTTGGTGAAGATGCGGTGACCACTGGAGCCTCATCAGACTTCATGCAGGTGTGCTGTGTGAACAATCAAGCGGTGTGATTCCGAATCCTTGACGAGCTTGTCGCATGCCATGACCAAGAACACATGTGAAGACATGTGCATTGTGTTAATTCTATTTAACACCCCGGTAATGTGCCGTTTCATCCCTTTGCAAAAGCCCATACACCAGAAGCACAATCCGTCCAATTCTCCCGAAAAGCGTCATCTGTTTGCTGTCGTAGGTCGCTCGTGTCGCCAAGATGATGATCACACAGATGGGTATGTCAGACGAGCTAGGGCAGGTGGCCTGGAGCAGCCAGGGTGGCCAGTCGTTCGTCGGACAGCAGATGGGGCAGCCCTCCGATTGCAGCGACTCCACCAATAGCGCCATCGATGACGAGATCAAGGCCTTGGTGGAGCGAGCGTACAGGTATCTGGGATTTGCATTGTATCTGCATTCAATGGTGGAAGTTTTCCGAGGAGTCAAGCACTTTAAGCTGCATGGAAACGCCGAGTACTGCCAGTTTCTCGCTGCACCTTCTCCAGTTTTGTGTCAAACAGTGAGTTGCTCAAAAGCTTCAATATTGCCATGGCAGTCGAGGTGTTAATAGCTGCACTCTCTAACTCAGTTGTTGGTGTTTTTTTCAGGCGAGCTAAGGATCTGGTGCAGACCAACATCTCTATTCTGCACCGTGTTGCCGATGTCTTATTGGAGAAGGAACAAATCGATGGCGACGAGTTCCTGCGCATCATGATGGAGGAGCAGGCATCGCAGGTGTGGTTGGTCATGCATTGGACAGAAGATAAGCAATATCACAGATTTACACTCGAATAAATGTAAATCATATCACAAGGAGTTTGACATGTCTTTTTTTTCTGTTGCAGTACTTACTCCAAGACAACAAGGAGGTGGCTGTGCCCTATCAGAATTGAAGAGGCTTTGGCAGCCTCGGCGTCTTTGGAAGGGCAGCGTCATATCATTAGTACCCTTGGCCGTATGGTGTAGTTTGGTTTTATTGACGTTTTTTCTTGATATTGGATGAGAACGCAACTCTTATCTTGGAATAGTTTTGAGTTTGGCCAAGTGCAGGATCTTGTTCATAAGTGTGAGAAGAGATACATCTGTAACAAGTGGTGTGAACGTATCGTTTTTGAAAACTGAATGGAATCCTATGCTTGTGACTGGTCTATGCTTGTGGGTGGTTTTGGGGCTGTGCTATTTAGAAGTTGACAAAACGATTTTACACAAATTCTCTGATTATGTATAATAGAAGAGTTCTGCATATTTCGTAGATCACGGCACTACAATGTAAAAGTCATCACCTTTGCAACAATCACCTGCAAGTTGCAATCCTCTTACTGCTAAAAGTTTGTTATTCGAACACCATTGTGTAGGTTACCTAATACTAGTATATCGGTGGTGGTAAATGGATGATAGGTATTTGGATCTTACTTTTGTTGGCATCAAAGTGCACGTGCAGTACTAATTTTCTAATATGTATGTGTTGGGGGGGAAGAGGGGGGGGGGGGGGGGGGGGTGAGGGTTAGGGTTAACTCCAACCCTTCTGATATTAAGTACGTAGTTCTTTTAGTAGCTACAAGGTAATACCACTTGTGGGGTAATCATCGTCGTAGCTGCTTGAAAGCTAAGGACATCCTGGTACCTGCTGTAGATCAATTAGCTTTGCTACCATATTTGCCCGTTAAACCGGCTTGTACAATATGTTTTGACAATTGCCTAGTCTACACGCATTTCAAGCATTCAAAGTACGTGCGCACACACACACACACACACACACACACACACACACACACACACACACACACACACACACACACACACACA
>JAULKR010214649.1:0-15614 GCA_032356305.1 Prasiola linearis | reverse complement strand
AGATCGACACCTTCATCACGCTCCCGGAGGCGTACGAAGGCGATGTCGAGACCATCGAGGTCAGCCCGTCGGGGGGGCGGGCCGCGATCCTCCTGGACGGGGAAGAGCAGACCAACGGGACGTACGAATACCGTCGCCCCACGGTGATCGACCTGCAGAATCTCGCCGTGTACGAGCCGCTCGCCGTCGAGCCGGGGGACAGCATGGACGCGCGCCACCTGGTCTGGTCGCCGGATGGAAGGTGGTTGCTGTTCAGACGGAACTGGGACATTCCGAACGTCAACGGTCTCGACGCGCTCAACGGTCTGCCGTACTCCCCGCTCTACGCGGTCCGCGTCGATGGCGGACGGTACGCGTTGCCGGTGGAGCCATCCGGCTCCACGGACAAGGTGCGCATGCTCGTGATGCGTCCGATAGAAGACGGCGATGGACCGCTGGATCCGGCCAACCAGATTCCCGGTCCTTCGTTGTGGCGGGAGTAGGTTGACGTATCGAGGCAGGATCACCGCTGCCGTCGCTCGAGGAAAGAGTCGGGCGCTCCCGACGGACGGAGCGCGCGCGTACCGCTCGGCGAATGCGCTGCCGATCGTGACGGACGACTCGGCGTCGGGAGGATTCCGTCGGACGTGAAGGTGTGGGTCGAGCGGGCACGTGCCGTTCGGGCACCGCGCGGCGCTGCTCGGAATGCTTGGGCGAGACCTCTCGTATGCTCTTCCCGAAGGAGGAATCGATGGCCGATCTGTCCGATGGCGAGCGCATGCCGCTTGCCCCTTGCAGCCTGCGACGTTCCGTCCGCGCGGGCGGACTGCTGTTGCCGCTCGTCTTCTCGCTCGGCGGCTGCGGTGGCGGTGGCGGTGGCGGCGGTCCGTCCACCGTCCCGGTGGACGACGGGCCGACGACCTCGACGTCCGGAGATGCGGACGGCGGGGAGGCGTTGCCCGAAGACGCAGGCGGTGACGGTGTCAACGGTGAGCTCGCGGGCAGCCTGGTCGCGGCGAACAACCGCACGCGAACGCTGGACGCGCTCGAGCTGTCGAACGGGCGGGTCCGGACGCTGCCCGGAACCGACTCCACCATACGGGCCAGCGGGCTCGATCGTTCCGGCGTGCGCATCAGCCTCGAGCCCGATCACGCTGCCGCCGACGGGATGATCGCGACCATCGGGGGTTGTCGCTCCGACAATTCCGAGACCGTCTGCATCGCGGTCCTGGACGGGGAGGGGCGGAGCCGTTCGTCGTTCGCCTTCGACAGCGTGGCCGACGCCGGACTGGTGTCGGCCGCGAAACGCTCCTGGGACGGGCGCTTCTTTGCGCTGCTCGATCGGGGCGCGAACGCCGACATGGATGTCGATCTCTATTCGGCCGACGGCCGCTACCTCTCGAGCTTCACCGTCGGGGGGGCGAGCGCCGCCGAGACGCCCTACGACTGGCTGCCGAGTGGGGAACTGCTCGTCGCGCGGAAATCCGATACCTCGCCGGTCAAGCTGATCCGTACCGAGCCGTACACGACCACGCCGAACCGGGAGATCGTGCTGCCCTCCTCGTACGAGGGCGAGGTGGTGGAAATCCTCACCAGCCCGACCGGCGAGAAGGTGCTCGTTCGGCTCGACGAATCGCCGGACGAGACGCGCAGCGTCTTCGTGCTCGATCTGGAGACGTTGGCCATCACGATTCCCTTCATGACGAAGCCGGGCGAGCCGCGAGGCGGGGTGGCCAACTTGACCTGGTCGCCGGACGGACGCTGGCTCTACCTGAACCGCTTCTTCAGTACCGGCGGCTCGCCGACCGAGGGAGCCCTGCGACCGAGAACGCAGTACGCCGTACGTGTCGATGGACGAACTCGCGTGCTGTCGACGCGGATCGAGGAGATGAGCGACGGCGGGGCACGAATCCTCATCGGTGAGGATGCGAGCGATCGGGATGGCAGGCTATCGCCCGGCAAGGTCCTGCCGGATGTAGGGGTATGGCTGGACCAGCAAGATCGAAAGGGCGGTCGACGAAGTTCCGACCGCCCTTCCGGATAGCGCGAGAACCGGCCTCGCGGCCGGTCCTGCAGCCGACATCACCGCCTGCGAGCGATCGCGGCCAGACCTTCGCCGTGGAGCGGGGCACCGCGACGCTCGCGATGAGTCCGGGAGCGCTTTCGTACACGCTCGCGCTCGCCACCGCCGACAAGGCCGGGTCCCGCGACGTCGCGACCATCACCGTCGTCCAGAGCCTGCGCCTGCTGCTCATCACCCTGCTGCTTCCCCCCGTGGTGGCCTTCACGAACGGGGACGCCACGCTCGCGGCCGGAGCCGTAGCGCCCGGTGACGCGGTGCTCGGCCTGCCGATCTCGGCTCTGCTGATCGTGCTTGCCTGGGCTCTCGGTGTCGGCTGCCGCGCCGCGCGGGTACCGGCGCCCTTCCTGGTGTCGGGCGTGCTCGTGAGCGGGCTCGGACACGGACTCGGATGGCTCGAGGGCCGACCGGCGGAATCGCTGACCTTCGTCGGCTTCTCGATCGCGGGGGCCGTGATCGGCTCGCGCTTCGCCTCGATCACCGCGCGCATGCTGCGCCGACACCTCGCCGCCGGTGCCGTGGCGAGCGCGCTGGCGCTGTCGATCTCGGCTCTGGCGTCGGTCGCCGTCGCACGCCATCTGCACTGCCGTTCGGGCAGGTCTGGATCGCGTTCGCCCCCGGTGGCGTGGAGGCGATGAGCGCGATGGCGCTCGCGCTCGACTACGATCCGGTGTACGTCGCGACCCATCACATCTTCCGGCTGGTGCTGCTCATGGCGCTGCTGCCGGTGTTGCTGCGCCGCGGCGCGTGACGACGCCGTCGATGCAGCCTCGCTGAGCGGGCGGGCGCCGGCGATGGACCGAGCGCCTCTCGCCCACGGCGGGAAGGATCTTCCCGCGATGCTGGTCTGAATCGTCGAAGGTCCGGCGACGATCGGCATGAGATGCGGGTGAGCAGCGCGTATCCGGTACCTGCACGACGCATGCACGACCGGCCGATCATGGGCGCCCGCGGCACGGGCACCCTTCCGACGAGCGGAGCGAGTCACGCGTGCTGCTTCCCTGACATCTGCGTCGCGGAACCGGGTGGCGGCTCCATGTCCGACGGCGACGACCGAGGGAGCAGACGCCGATGAACGATCTCGAATCGAGTTGCGATGTCATCCTCGAGAAGGCGGTCTCGGCCACGCCAGGGGTACCGGGCGTGGTCGCGCCCGAGTCGTGATCGCCTGCCGCAGGCACGCGTTCCAGGGCGGCTCACCGACGAGCGCCGCCGTCAGATGATCGATCAGCCGCCGCACCCGTATCGTCAGGTGCAGAGCCAGGCGAGCCCGGTGTCGGGTGCGGCCCGATGCTCCGCGGACTCCGGTCGACGCCGTGCGATCATCGGACCCGACGAGCAGACTCCGGAATCGTCCGCCATGACCGAGCACCATCTCGACGCCCGTCCCGAGCATCTCTTCTGGGGCTACTTCGACGCCGCGACGCCGGCGGTCCTCGCCGTCGACTCGGGCGACACCGTCCGCTTCACCTGCTTGCCGGCCGGCGTCGAGGCGAGGCTGCCCGCGGACCGCTCGGGCGTGCGCGAGGATCACCTGCGGGCGCTCGCCGAGAAGGCGGGCGAGCGCGGGCCGGGCTCGCACCTGATGACGGGGCCGGTGCACGTGCGCGGGGCCGAGCCCGGCGACGTGCTGCAGGTGGACATCCTCTCGATCCGGGCGATCCAGGACTGGGGTTACACGGCCATCCTGCCGCTGCGCGGCGCGCTGCCGGACGAGTTCCCGGAGGCCGATCTGCTGCACGTCGCGATCGATCCGGAGGCGGGAACCTGCACGCTGCCGTGGGGCAGGACGCTGCCGCTCGAGCCGTTCCTCGGCGTCATGGCCTGCGCCCCGCCGCCCGCCTGGGGCCGAGTCGGCTCGAACGAGCCGCGGGTCTTCGGCGGGAACATGGACAACAAGGAGCTCCGTCCCGGCAGCACGCTCTACCTGCCCGTGTTCAACGAGGGCGCGCTGTTCTCGACCGGCGACGGGCACGGCCGGCAGGGGGACGGCGAGGTGTCCATCGCGGCGCTGGAGACGGCGCTCGAGGGCGAGCTCCGGCTGAGCGTGCGCAAGGACGTGACGCTCGCCTCCCCGTTCGCCGAGACCGCCGAATCGCTCGTCTCGATGGGCTTCCACGAGAGCCTCGACGAGGCGATGCGGCGGGCGGTGCGCGACATGATCGCGCTCGTGACCGCCCGCTCCTCGCTCACCCGCAACCAGGCGTACATGCTGCTGAGCCTCGCGGGGGACCTGCGGATCACGCAGGTCGTCGACGGCGAGAAGGGCGTGCACATGCTCCTGCGCAAGGACTGGATCTAGCGCGCGACCGGAGCATGATCTTCACGTGGCCGTCGCCGAGAGTTGAAGATCCGGGCCGCGGATTTCACACAGGTGTCCCGCGATCATCGTGCAGATCGCGATGCTGTGCGGTTTCGCGACGAGCTATCCCGTCAACGGGTGGCTGCCGCGCGCCGGCATCAGGGAAAAGACGTGACGAGGCCGGGCGGGCGTCAATCCGGGGCGGACGCTCCGAGCTCGCCGTCGAGGCGCTGGAGCGAAAGCCCGCCGAGTCGTCGAGGGAGGCGATGAGCGGTGCGGCGTCCTCGGCACGAAACGGGCGCAAGGTCAGCCGCGCCGTCGTCAGGACGGGCGGTCTCGCCGCGTCATCGGCATACGGGGGCTTTCGCACGTTCATCGTCCCGCTCTCGTTCCCCGTCACGATAACCCGTTCGACAGTGCGCCGACGGTCCATGCGCGAAGCTCCGGGAGAGCCGAACCCGCGCGAGCGGTGGTGGGTGCGCACGTCCGAGCGGCCCGCCTTCCTGGAGAGGAAGGGAGAGCTTCTCGCGTTGATCCTCGGCGAGAGTATCTGCATTCTTCCCGCAATTCCGGAACGGACCGAGGTGAACGATGGCCGAGCTCGACTGGCACGCCGAACGCGGCGACCTGGGGGGGCTGACGCTTCTCGACCGGAACCCCGAGGACGAAGGGATCGATCTGGTGGCGGTCCGGACGTGGCGGCAGTCGAGGGTCCGGGCCGAGATGGCGGCCCGCGGAGTCGATGCCGTGATCCTCTCCGACCCGGTGAGCATCCGCTACGCGACGGGCGCGAGAAACATGCAGGTCTTCTCCATGCGGAACGCGCCGGCACGCTACCTGGTGCTGACCGCCGATCGCTCGATCCTGTACGAGTTCACCGGCTGCGCCCACCTCGCGGACGGGCTCGAGACCATCGACGAGATCCTTCCTGCCGAGACGGCGAGCTTCGTCGCCGCCGGACCCCACATCGCCGCACGAGAGCACCGCTGGGCCGAGCGCATGGAAGCGTCGATCACCGAGCTTTGCGGCAGGCGGGCGACGGTCGGCCTCGAGCGCCTGAACGCGGGCGCGGCGATCGCCCTGTCATCGCGTGGCGTCCGGATCGTCGACGCGCAGGAGCCGCTCGAGATGGCGCGCTGCATCAAGTCGGCGGAGGAGATGAAATGCGTCGCCGCCTCGCTCCGCGCGACCGAGCGCGGGGTCGCCGAGCTTCGCGCCGCGATCCGTCCCGGTCTGACGGAGGTCGAGCTGTGGTCCGTCCTGCACCGCTCCGTCATCGCGCAGAACGGCGACTACATCGAGACACGGTTGCTGAACGCCGGCGAACGCACGAACCCCTGGTTCCAGGAGAGCGGCGACAAGGTGATCGGGGAGAACGAGCTGATCGCGCTGGACACGGACGTGGTCGGCTGCCACGGCTACTACGCCGACTTCTCGCGAACGTTCCATGCCGGTCCCGGCAGGCCGAGCGACGAGCAGCGCGAGCTCTACGCGGTGGCGATGGAGCAGCTTCACCACAACATGGACCTCCTGCGCCCCGGCCTGTCCTTCCGCGACTACGCACACGGAGCCTGGGACATACCCGAAAGATTCCACGCCAACCGCTACTACCTGTCGGCGCACGGCTGCGGGATGACGGGGGAGTACCCCTACCTCTACCACGCCGGCGACTTTCCGGACGCCGGCTACGACGGCGAGATCCTCCCCGGCATGACGATCTGCGTGGAAAGCTACATCGGCGAGGAAGGAGGCCACGAGGGCGTGAAGCTCGAGCAGCAGCTGCTCGTCACCGAGACGGGAACGGAGGTGCTGTCGCGCTTCCCGTTCGAAGACGGGCTGCTCTGAACGTGATGTTCTGGGCGGCAAAGCCCCGCACGTGAGCTTCGACGCCGCCCGGGCGCTTGCCGACGCCGCCGTCACCGCAGGCGACATCCCCTGTGCGGTCCTCGGCGTCACCGGCCGCGGTGGGCGAGAGGTCGCGGTGAGCGGCTGCGCGGTCAAGGTGCCGGAGACGATCGCGGCGACCCGCGACACGCTGTTCGACCTCGCCTCCCTCACCAAGCCCGTCTTCACCGCCGAGCGCATCCTCGCTCACGCCGAGGCGGGGAGGATCGATCTCGACGCGCCGCTCGTGACCCTCCTGCCGGACCTGCGCCAGTACGACACGGCGTGCTGGGAGCGGCAGGTCACCTTCCGCGCCTGCCTCGGCCACCTGACGCCGTTTCCCGCCGTCGAGCCGATCTACACCTACGGCGGCGACCCCGCGACGTTGCGCGCCTTCGTTCTGCAGCGCGAATGGAAGCGGCAGCCGCGGGCAGTCTACTCGGACGTCAACTTCATCCTCCTCGGCATCGCGCTCGAACGGCTCGAGGGACGTCCGATCCGCGAGATGGATCCGGGGCCGGGCTTTGCCTTTTCGCCACCGCCCGAGGACTGTGCCGCCACGGAGGAGTGTATCTGGCGCGCTCGCCTCCTTCGTGGCGAGGTGCACGACGAGAACGCCTTCGCACTGCGGGGGGCGGGTCACGCGGGCCTGTTCGGCTCCGCCGACGCGCTGCTGGACTTCGCCGAGGTCGTGCTGGCCCGCGGGCCCGGTCTCGTCGGCACCGCCTTGTCCGGGACGCGGACCCACGGGTGGGAGATCCGCCATCCCGGCTGGTCGGGCGGGCAGGGATGCGGCGCCGGCACGATAGGGCACACCGGCTTCACCGGCACCGGTCTCTGGATCGACTTCGCGACCGGCATCGCCTGGACCCTCCTGACGAACCGCGTCCACCCCTCGCGTCACGTCGAGAGCGGCATCGCGGCGCTTCGGCACGCCGTGGGCGAGGCGCTGTACGTCGAATGACGCGACCTTGTCGAAGGCGGCGCATCCTGGGCGGGGAGGGGCCTGCGATCAGCGCTCCCGAGACGTGCCGCCGTGCCGGGCGAGCGCGAGAAGCGGCAGATCGGGAGGGATCGGCACGTGTCGGGCGCGGCGCCGGTGGCGAGCCGATGGTCGCGCATCGGCCGTCCTGCGGCGGGGAAGGGTCGCCGTCCGGTGGCCAGAAGAATACCGCGATCGCGTCACGAAACGGCAGCGCGACCGGTAGACTTGGCACGCCAAGCCGATAAGACGGTCCAGAACCGGTCGTCCCGCGCCACGTCGCGCTTGCCCCTCGAGTCGGGCGGTAGCGCCACGGCACGGCCGCGACGGGATGATTCCCGTCCGGGGCGGCCTGCAGCTGGACGGTGAGACGGGATGCGAGAGTCCATGGGTACAGGTCGTCACGCACGAGGTGATGGTGCCGTGAAAGTCGCGGTTGCTGCCTTCGCCGACATCTCGTCCGGCAAGGTTTGAACCCGGATGCCTGGACTCGTCCGCCGTTTCCCGCACTTGCGCCTCGCACTGCGAACCGTTCTCGCGCTGATCGTCCTGTGCGGTGCCGTGCCCACGTCCGGTCACGCCGGGCTCGTGCTCGGCGAGGCGACCACGCGGCTCGCCGTGGGTGCGGGCATCGATTACCTGGAGGATCCGGACGGTGCCGTGAGCGAGGCGGAGGTGCTCGGCCGATCGCCCGCGCTCGCGTGGAGCGAAAACCCCACCGCGATCTTCAGCAAGGGCTACAGCTCGTCGATCTGGTGGCTGCGCTTCGAGGTGGACAACGCCGCCGAGCGTCCGGACTGGCTGCTCGTCATCGACTACCCCGTGCTCGACGACATCCGGATCTGGCAGCTGGAAGGCTCGGAGGTGCAGGCGAGCTGGACGCTCGGTGACGGCCTGCCGTTCCACGAGCGTCCCGTGATCGACCGCGCCTTCGTGCTGCCGGTGACGCTGCCGTCCGGATCAAGCACCTCGTTCGTGGTGCGCGTCGCCACCGACAGTTCCGTGCAGATGCCGATGGCGTTCTGGGCACCCGAAACCTTCACCGCCGCCGAGACCACCACCACGCTGCTGCAGGGCATGTATTTCGGAGCGCTGATCATCATCGCGATCCACAACCTGCTGCTCTACTTCACGCTCCGCGAGAGCGCGCACCTCTTCTACGTCGGCTACGTCGCGAGCATGGTGCTCTTCGGAGCGAGCATCGGAGGATGGGCCTACCAGTACCTCTGGCCACGGGCCACGGTGTGGAACGACCAGGTGATCATCGTCTCCCTGGGGCTGGCGATGTTCTTCGGCAGCGCGCTGATTTCCAGTCTCGTGAACGGCAAGTTCGGTGCCTGGTTCGATCGAGTCTTGAGGCTCTGGTCCGGTGTCTCGCTCGCGCTGGTGCCGGCCGCCTTCGTGCTCCCGTACGCGCTCGTCATCCGCTTCCTCGTGCCCTTCGCCGCCCTGATCAGCGTCTGGGGAATGCTCGTCGCGGTGGGCGCCTGGGTGCGGCGTGTGCCGACCGCCCGCTGGTACCTCGCCTCGTGGAGCGTGTTCCTGTCGAGCACGATCGTGTTCGTGATGGACAAGTATGGAATCCTGCCGCGCAGCCTCCTTTCCGATCACGCCCTGCAGATCGGCATCGTGGTGCAGATCGTGCTGCTGTCGTCCGCGCTCGCCGAGCGCATCAACAGTGAGCGGGCGATGCGCCTGACGGCGCAGCACGAGGCCCTCGAGATCCAGCGCGTCGCGACCGTCCGGCTCGAGGAGCGCGTGGCCGAGAGGACGCAGGAGCTCGAGGACGCCAACGCCAGGCTCGAGGTGCTGAGCACCACCGACCAGTTGACCGGACTGCGCAACCGGCGCCATCTGCAGGAGCATCTGGAGCGCGAGTGGGCGCGCGCCGTACGACACGCTCGTCCGATCGCCGTGCTGATGCTCGACATCGATCACTTCAAGCAGGTGAACGACGTGCATGGGCACGTCGTCGGCGACGAGTGCCTGCGCGAGGTCGGCCGTCGCATCCGCTCGGTGCTGCGCGGGACCGACCTGGCCGCCCGCTACGGCGGGGAGGAATTCTGCGTGGTGCTCACGGAGTCTGGCGCGGACGGGGCGGTATCGGTCGCCGAGGGCATCCTCGACGCCGTCGCGTCCCGGCCCGTGGTCGCGGCGAGCGCGTTGAGCGTGACGCTGAGCATCGGCTGCCGCTCCGGCGTGCCCACGGCCACCGGGTCCGCGGAAGCGTTCCTGCGGGAGGCCGACGAGGCGCTGTACGCCTCGAAGGCGAACGGGCGGGCGCGTGTGACCGTGGCGGATCCGGGATCGGCGGACACGCTGCGCGAGGCGGGCTGAACCGAGATCGGGCCTGCGGGGAAGGTGCAAAGGACGCTGGAGGGCGTGCGCAGGGGCCGGAAGAGCGTGTGGGGGGCAGCTCGTGCGGTAAAGAACGCCCGCCGTGCACCCGGAGGCGTGCAATTTCGTCGATGTCCTTTCCGGCCACCTCCTTCGGCGCCCATCGTGAGCTCCTGATCGATCGCGAAAGGGCGGGACGGTACATGAGTGAAGACAAAGGTATGCCGGCGCAGTCGCAGGACGAGATGCCGGCCGACGAACACGAGATGACGCCAGCACCGGATTACGCGCCACGCTACCCCGGCTCCGGACGCCTCGACGGCAAGGTGGCGCTCGTCACCGGCGGCGACAGCGGCATCGGACGGGCGGTGTCGATACTGTTCGCCCGCGAAGGGGCGAAGGTCGCGATCGCCTACCTCGACGAGGAGAAGGACGCGAAGGAGACCGCCCGTCTGGTCGAGGCCGAAGGAGCCGAAGTGCTGCTCCTGCCCGGCGACCTCGCTGAACGCGCTCACGCGAACGATGTCGTCGCGCGCACCGTCGAGCGCTTCGGTGCGCTCGACGTGCTGGTCAACAACGCCGCCCGGCAGTGGGCGGCAGAGGATCTCCGCGACATCGACGAGTCTCAGTTGCGCGCCACCTTCGACAGCAACGTCATGGCCGTCTTCTTCGTCACGCAGGCGGCGCTCGAGCACTTGCGGGAGGGAGCGTCGATCATCAACACCGCCTCGGTCAACGCCTTCCGCGGCAACGCCACGCTCGTCGACTACTCCTCCACGCGCGGGGCGATCGTCGCCTTCAGCCGCTCCATGGCGAAGCAGCTCATGAGCAAGGGCATTCGCGTCAACACCGTCGCGCCCGGTCCGATCTGGACACCGTTCATCCCCGGCGGCATGCCGGCGGAGAAGGTCGAGGGCTTCGGCACGCAGTCGCCGATGGGACGCGCCGGGCAGCCCTGGGAGGTGGCGCCGAGCTTCCTGTTCCTCGCCTGCGAGGACTCGAGCTTCATCAGCGGTCAGACGCTGCACCCGAACGGCGGCGACATCGTCGGGGGGTGAACGGGATTTCCGACTGCACGTCGACGTCCCCGCTCACGGCCCGAGCCGTCGGCGGGGCCGGGGGTCGCCGGAAAACAATGCAGAACCGTCCCGTGCGGCGCGTCAGGCCTGCAAAGTGGCGTTCCCACGGCGCTCCGCTCGCCACCACTCGATTACGGATACTTTCTCGCAATGCCCAACATCTGGATCATCATCGCCGTACTGGTCGTGCTGTGGCTCGTCGCCACGGTGCTGAAGTTCACCATCGGTGGCCTCATCAACATCCTGCTGATCGTCGCGGTGGGGCTGGCGATCTATCACTTCGTGGTCAAGAAGCGGGGGTAGGGCGGGCGTACCGAGGCGCGGCGCCGCCCCTGAGTCATTATTGATGCCGTTGGCGCACCTCGCGAAGTTCGACAGTAGAGCCGAGCGCTCGGGCAGTGCAGCATCACGAAGTTCATGAAGGCCCTGGCGTTCAGCTCGACACTGATGCAGTCACCCCGGTTCCGCCTTCGGATCGACCACCCGGGCGTGCCGGACGCCGTAGCGACCGTACGCCGAAAGCGATCGAGGCGGGTCGGGCGTCGGGCCGGGTTCGCGGACACTCGCGTGGAGGTTCGCAGGATCTGACCATTCGAGGATCTTCGATGCGTTACGGCCCGCTTGACATTCCGGATCACCTCGCCGCCGAACACGGCGATGTCGTAGTCGACATGCGCCGCGGCACGCCTGACCAACGCCTCGCTCGTGCAGAATAGCACCGGCGCCCGCAGCGACGGGTCGAACCACGCCTTGCGATCGATCAGAAGCGCGAAGTCCTCCTCGACGACGGGGAGAAACTCCAGGCCGCAGCCGCGCGAGACGGCCTCGAGCCCGAAGGTCGCTTCTCGATGGCCATGGCCGAAGCGGGATCGAGGCTCGCCGTTGGCTCGTACAGGAACAGAACTTCCGGATGGGGTAGGCAGAAAGCGTTCATGGAGAGCGGCCACGGCGCGCGTCCATTTCTGCCGTCACGTCGCCACGAGAATCGTCCTCTTGTCCGAAAGGCCGTCTCGCTCGCTCGGCGCCGCTCCTCCACAGCCAGGCGCCCGCCGCGAGCATCGATACACCGATCAGCAAGAACCCCACGTCCCAGTACACCCACTGCTCGCGCGGCACCGTCTCGTTGACATGGTGCAGGCCGAGCAGGTGATGATTGATGACGCCTTCGACGAGGTTGAACGCCCCGAACCCGATCAGCACCGCGCCGCCGAAGGCGCGGCTCGACCAGCGGATGTCCGGGCGTCGCGCGGCGCGCCATAGCAGCAGCGTGCCGATCGCGACGAACACGTAGGTCGCCGCGTGGAAAAGGCCGTCGGCGAGGGTATTCATCTCGAGGTTGGCGACACTGTCGGGCGGGTAGCCGGCGCTGGTCAGCATGTGGTGCCACTGCAGGATCTGGTGCAGCACGATGCCGTCGAAGAATCCGCCCAGCCCGAGGCCGAGGAAGATGCCGGCGCCGCCGGGCGGGGTGGCCGTGCGGGGGGAGGAGAGTCGGGCGGGCATGCCTGCGGACACCGGAAGCGTGCGGGTAGCGCTCATGTTAGGCAGGCCGGCCGCTCGCGATGGCGCCACGCGCAGCATGTACATCGGGCTCCGGCGTCTGCCTTCGGAGGGGACACGCCGCTCGCCGTCCCGGCGCGATTCGCGGAGCCGCAACCGCCGAAAGCGGGTGTCGACGCTCGGAGAGGAGCGGCAGGTCGCGGTCGAGAGGCGAATTCGAAGGGGGAAGCGGAGTCGCCGATGGCGACGGCCGGCACAACCCGCATGGGGCGATGTCGGCCGTCCGTGACGATCAGACCAGTGCGCTGCTCATGGCGACCGCACCGTTCACCCCGTTCGGGAAGAACCCGCCCTGGGAGACCGCTTCGGTCGAGAGGTAGACGATGTTGAGCACGTCGCCCGGCGAGCGGCTGAAGGCGATGCCGTTGTCGTCGAGCGGCACGATGTTCGACGTCTGCTCGTCGCCGACGATGCCCTGGTCGACCGAGTCCGAGCCATCGAGACTGTCGCGCGCGGCCGAGATGGCGACGGTCGCCTCGCGCAGTGCGGGCGTTTCGACACCCTTCGAGTACAGAACCGTGCGCACCAGGCCGGCGTGGTAGGCCTCGGCGGCGAGGATGCCGGCGGCGGCCTCGAGGAAGACCTTGTTCGCGATCAGTGGTGCGGCACCCTTGTAGGCGGTCACGCCGACGTCTTCGAAGATGTAGGCACCGAGCAGGAAGTTCTCGTCGCTCGCGTAGGGATCGAAGACCTCGCCCTCGCCGACCAGGCCGGCGGCGCGAGCGGCGACCGAGAAGGCGCCGTTCGGGTCGGTGCCACCGATGTCGATCGCCGGCTGGGCAACGGCACCGGCGCCGAGTGCCGTGCGCAGGAAGCGCACGTGATCCATCTCGTCCTTGGCGATCTCGCGCGCGTATGCCGCGACCACCGGATCGGAAAACGACACCATGCCGCCGCCCGTGACCATGCCCGGCGTGCCGGTGCCGCCCATCATGTCCTCCGGGAGGCCGGTGCCGAACGCGGCGTATTGGTAGAACTGTGCCTCCAGGTACTCGAGGTTCAGGGCGAAGTTCAGAACGTCGACGTCGCTCGGGCCGGCGGGCATCATCATGTCGTCGTCGTCGCTCTGGCCGCAGGCGCTGAGCGAGAGGCCGCCGACGAGGCCGGCGGTGATGCCGCCGGTGTTGCGCAGGAAGACACGCCGGTTCAGGCGGCGTGTCGCCTGGGCGCGGAGAAGGTCGGTGAGGTTCGTTGCAGCTGCCATGTCGTGGTCGATTCCTGTGAAGTGGGAGCGGGTCAAGACATCCTGTGACCCGAAGGGACGCGGTGGAACCGCGTGTCTCGACAGGAGCTACGCGCGGATTTGGTCTCGGGATGCAGCGCGACGAACACGCGACACGCCCCGTTCTCGACGATGGCCGCGCGTCCCTCGTGTCCCTACAAGGCCATCAGGTCGCTCGGCTCGAGCGTGGCCGCCCTGCACGGTCGCGGCGGGTGGCCGCGCGGCGAGCCGGCCGGCCGCACCGGCGAGGTCGGCAAGCCGAGCTCGCCCATGGCCTGCGTGCTGCGTGACGGGCAAGTGAATCGGCGGCATGAACCTCGAGCGCTCCCACGGCATGCTCGCCCCCGAAGGCCGCCACCGCGCTCACGTGACGCCCGCAACCGATGCATGTATTGCACGAGCGAGACGAGGGTGCGCCCGCTCGGATAGAAGCAGTGACCGGCCAGCGGGCACCACGGCCTTCACCGTCCGACCGACCCCGACCGGCGACCGGCCTTCCGACGCGAGTCACACGCTCGCGTGGACGCGCCTTCTGCACGTTCGACGAACCGAGCATTTTCCACATGAAACGATTTCTCGCAGCGATCGCCCTGAGCGGCGCCGTCGCCCTGCCGCTGTTCGCCGCCGACGGCTCGATGGCTTCGGACCCGACCTGTGCCGACTACATGGACATGGAGCCCGCCGAGCGCATGAAGACGCTCGAGCAGATGGACACCTCGGCCATGCCCGAATCATTGTCGTCGAGCGAATCGACGACCGGAGAAGGCGGCAACACGATGTCCGCCGAAGATCTCGCCGCCGGCGAGGGCACCTCGAGCGGTACGCTCGGCACCGACATGATGGTGGCCAACGCCGAGAAGGCCTGCTCGGCGCACGCGGACGGCACGGTCGGCGAGGCCCTGAAGATGATGGCGAACTGATCGGCGACGCCCGAAGCCGCCGGCCTCGCAAGAGCGGCGCCGGCGGTGAGCGAGGAGCGCGTCAGCCGGGACCGGCCGCGCTCGGTTCGCCGACCTTCGCGTCGGCGAGCTCGCGCCGCCGCCGATCGAGGGCCCTTGCAGCGAGGAGACCGAGCAGGGCGAGTCCGACGCCGGAGACGACGAACACCACCGCGAACCCGGTACGCGCGCCGAGGGAGGCGGCGAGTGCCACTCCGAGCGACTGACCGACGAACAGGCACAGCACGAACCCGGCGATCGCCGTGCCGCGTGCCGCCGGGTGTGTCTGTGTTGCCTGGGTCTGCAGGGTGTTGTGCAGCATCGTGAACCCGAAGCCCGCCAACGCGCATCCGATCCCGGCCCAGAGCCACGCCGGAGACAGCGCGATGCCCGCGAAACCCGCCGCGAGCAGCACCCCGCCCGCCGCCGCCATGCGCGCCTCGCCGAGACGCACTATGACCCCACCGGCACAGGCGGCGAAGGCGAGTCCGCCGATGCCGTAGCCGGCCACCACCAGTCCGGCGTGCCAGAGCGGCAGCGCGAAGCGCAGGTGCAGGTGGCTCGGCACGAAGGCGAGCGCCCCGAAGGTCAGCGCGCCCTCGAAGGCGACCGCGATCATCACCTGACGTGCCCAGCGGTTGCGCAGCAGTTCGGCGTAGCCGGCGAGGATGCCACCGGTGGCCACGCTCGCGCCGCCCGCCGTCCGCTCGCGGATGGCGGCGCGCGCGATAAGCGGTCCGGCGATCGCGAACAGCAGCATCGGCACGACGAAGGCGGCGCGCCAGCCGAGGGTGTCGGTGGCCAGCCCGCCGATCACCTGACCGCCGATCAAGCCGCCGATCGAGGCCGCGGCGAAGCGCGCGAGCGTGCGCTGACGGACGGCGAAGTCGACCGAGTCGCCGATCCAGGCGAGCGCCAGCGGAATGATCGCCGCGCAAGCGGCCCCGACAACGAAGCGGGCGATGATCAAGGGCACCGCGCCGTCGCTCAGCGCGCAGCCGAGCGAGCCGAGCGCGGCGACCAGAGCGGCGATGCCGACGACCCGCAGCTTGCCGCGACGGTCGCCGAGCGGGCCGTGCACCAGACCGAACAGGGCATAGGCGACGGTGAACGCCGTGACCACCGGAGCGAGCTCGGGGATCGGTCGATCGAACTCGGCGCTCAGGCGCGGCAGCATCGCGTCGCAGACGCGCATCGACACGGCGCTGGCGAAGGCGGCCAGCGCGAGCAGGCGCATCGTCCCCCGGACCG
>JAULKR010214538.1:0-15618 GCA_032356305.1 Prasiola linearis | reverse complement strand
CACACACACACACACACACACACACACACACACACACACACACACCCACACACACACGGGGGGGGGGGGTGCTCACCCCCTTCATCACTAATTTATATGTGAATACCCTATGCCGATGATGCTTGTGGTCGAGAGACACAGAAGGGGCTGAGCTGCAAGTGTCAGGAGGGGGGGATATTCGAGCAAGGGGGCAGCAAGGAAAAAGGTGACGACTCCATCACTGCACTTTTTCATGTCACTCAGGAAGAGGTAGAAGGTATCAGAGTGCATTTATCTCCATTGCAGTTACAGCACAGCATGGTATTATTATGCCACTTACACAGATAAGCTACACGCACTCGCAACGAGGCGATATCATTAGTCCAACGAACGACCCTCTGATAGCAGCTCATCAAAACCCTTGAACCAAGTTGTGGCAACCTCACGCACATAGCCACCAAGTGGCAAACACGACTGCCTGTCAAAGCAGCCACCGCCAGCTGTCATTCAGTCACCCAGCAGAGCGGGATAGCGCTGCGGCCATGGATTCGTCGGGAGGACCTGCGGTGACGGGCTTCGCCGCTGGCTGCTGCGCTGAGCCAGCCTGCCCTGGAGGGCCTTGGCCCCTGCCACGTGGAGGCGCCTTGGCTGCCGCAGCGCCGGCCCCCGAGCCCTGGTCAGCCGCTGAGGGTCCCTGCTGCCTGAGCCGCTCCGCCTGTCGTGTCGCTCGGCCCCCCCGGGCATTTCCCACGCCAGCTGGCACTGACGACGGCGATGCTTCGGCCTGTTCGCACGAGCTCTTCCGACGTCGTGGTCGCGGACGAGTGCTCGGCTCGGCTGTCAGGCGACAGCTTCGTGTTCCGAGAAGATGCCCATGGATCGAAGTTTGCCAAGGGAGAGGACACTGAAGGTGTGGCGCAGTCAGAGAGCATTGCTACGACTTCATGACAGCGCGATCTTGGCTTATTAACAGCATCAGTGCCAAGGAGCCGCATGCTGTTGCTGCAAATTCCGTAGTCTTTCGTATCAAGGCACTCATGGCCCAAGTGTAACGACTCACCTGCTTCAAAGGGGTGGCAAAGACTGGGGCATGGATAAAAAAAAAGGGCGAAGCAGTGCAAATGCCAGCCACCGAGCATTGCAACGCAGCACAACGTTCTTGACAGAACATGCACAGGCACTTCCGCTGCACAACTACCTCCGCTGCATACCCTTGCAAGCACGGTGCTGCTGCCGCTGCTGCTGCTGTTGCAGCTTTGCACCCGCAAGGTGCAACCTTTTTGTTGTCGCTGTTGCACTATGCAGTAGTCATCCAGCACACCAAGCAAGCTTGAACAAGAGTTATAATGCGATCCTGAACTTAAACCCGAAACAGAGAGTGTGTCGAATATACGAGGGGGGGGAGGGGGGGGGGAGGGTCCTCTCGTACCAGAGGAGGTCTTGCTGCTTCTTTGGAGTTGTTCCCCCATCGCAAGGCAGCCACCTGCAGTCAGCAGCGAGCCCTCTGTGTTCGAGGCTGAGAGGTGATGAAGGGCGCCGCTCAAAACCCGGACTTAACAACTCGCAAGTAGAGGCCGTGACTAAGTGCACAACTGGCAAAGTCAAGACCCGGAAGCCGAAAACCTGACTTTCTGATGAGACAATGGCGAATTGAGGGGTTGACACAGAGGTGGTAGTCTGTGCAGTCAGCAAGGGCTTAGTATGGTCGCACCAATTGAGCTGTATACGCGACGATGGCGAGAAAATGAGCAGTAGTGCGCTGACATCCCTGAAGCTGTAAGAGGTGTGATGCAGGTGTCTCTGTGCTTCGCAAACGTTGACACATGGGAGGGGGGGGGGGGGGGGGGAGGAAGGCACCTATGATTTCCAACAGAGTGCATTAACTATGAAGGTTTAATGAAGGTTGATTGAGAAACTAGATACTGCAAGTGACTTGAACAAGTCGGCACTAGCTTCCGTTCCTCCAAGAGCCTGGAGGGTCCCACAGACACAGAAGCTTCTCACCTCATCCTCTGATTCAGAGTCGCTGGAGGACTGCGACATCACGGCGGCATCGCTCTGCCCTTTGTGTTGACATGCCTTGGCCTTCTGAGCTCTGCGATGAGACCGCCGGGCGTCACACTGCTTCTTCCAGTCCTCCATAGCTGCCTGGTATTGCTGCAAGGCATCTGCGACAGAGATGTCCACCCCTAGCCTCAATTGTCTGTGGCATTGTGGCTCTAGAGGCCACACTAGCCCTTTGTTGCAGGGCGGTGATTTCAAGATACCGCCTTAGTTGCATTCGTACGAGTTTGCCGCTGAATGCTGTGGTGGCTTCAAAATTCTGCAAACAGATTGATGCAAGATGTGCAAGGGCTGAGCAAGGTTTGCAACACTTAAAATTAGGAGGCCCATGATTTGTATGATTTGCATAAAACACATGTGTTTTTGACTGTACACTGACGAGCGTGCTGCTAAGTTCTTTAGAAGTTATTTAGACGTTGAAGAGCACATCTCTCGGCTCCAGGGCGGAGGTCATCCGGAAGTAAATCTTGAAACGCATTAGCAACGGCAACATTGACAGCCAGAGCACCAGCGCATTGCTTGCACGATGGGATGCACCTTTGCAGCAGATGTCATGCCAAAAGAGGAAAAGAGTGGAGCACCAGCGGCCTCGGTTTCAAACAACTGTCGTTGCTCATCCTCCATATCGTTCCACTCCTTCACAGCAGCTTCCATCAGCGCGTCACTTGCCGGTGCAGCCAGCCCCTTTGTCTGCAGCCTGACCTCGTCACCACAGCTGCTGTCATATCTGAGACGGACCCAGCACCTTGTTCGCATTTACAGTTCGTCTGCAGGGACTATGCTCCGCAGAGCCGACTCCGAGGTGGGGAAACTCCCTCCCCTCCTTAGAATAGAGGTTCGCTAAACAGGTGGGAGTGTACGAGGCTGCAGCAGAGCCACGTCAGCAAATATGTGGCAGTTTCTCACAGCAAGCACTCAGCCGACACTGGTGTCTCTGCAAGAGCACCTTCTCTCTTGCCTTGACCCATGAGGTCCTGTCAACGGTCACCGGTCGCTTGTGATGTGTCGGTGTCGGGGATGACAGTGACGTACCAGTGCTTCATGAAGATGTGCTGTGCATCCTGTGGCGGATGTGGCTGCTCAGGGCGGCTGTGTTTTGCCCCAGCCTTGCGGCTTCGTGCCTCGAATGCCTGCCACCCTGAGCCCCGGCAGCAACTTGTGAGGACAGACCTGAGCTTCAGGAAGAATGTATCAGTCATGCACCATAATTCTACCCAACAAAAGCAGTGTTGAGATGGGAATTGCGGTGCAAGCAAGACATGGAGCTAGGTCTCTTTTACCTGGGTTTTTCCGCTCGTACTCGGCAGCTTCCCTATCATATCTCAGTCGGTCCACTGCAGCATGGAATTTGAAAAGTCTCGCGTTCCAAGTCCTTTGACATTGACCCATCCACAATGCTTGATATCTCACAGTGGCGACCAGGCTGTGCTTTGAAATGAGCGTTGCAGGCCTTGGGTACAGCCTGGGGTGCAGCCTGATGTGATTGTCAGTGTCCAATGTAATTGTAAGCTCACCTGCTGCGAGGGATGCATAATCATTTTGCTGTTTGCTGGGCAGGTCGCCGAATGTCACCGGGTCACCATCGGCTATCGCCATTTCAGTAGCAATCTTCAGCTGCTCTCGACCTGAACACCACAATTCCAAAGGCTGTGGTAAGCTTCTGAAGCACTCAGCCTCATAAGCATTCAAAGGTGCAGCATTGAAAGCTGAGAGCCTGCCCGTTAGATAACATGCCGCATTCTCACCCAAGCAGTGTGAAAGGGCCAAAGATGCTCCAAAGAAGAGACTACGCACGAGGCATCAATCTCAAGGACGGATTTTTGGCTATCATGGTCTCACGCAGATCCTCTAAGTGCACACGAGCTGCAGTCATTGGCTTGCGCGGCGCTTTGCCAATCCATTGAGGTGCAACACCTCCGTCTTTCAAAGGGGCACCAGCAGCCCATTCTGCACGGCATAAAACTACTAGCCTTCAGCCCAAGGGTCGAGCCTTGAAGTTCTCGGTAGAAAGCTTCGAACTCGCTGAACATGTTCATCCTCATGCCTTGATGGCTGGGAAACCGTAGTATGCAAGGAAAAAATTTCAAGCATTGTGGAATCTTGGAATGGCGCTGAAAGGTGATGAAGACATGCACAGCAATTCGTCGCAGTCAAGACAGGCTTTTGTGAACATGTCCGAAAATGCATCATGCGCTGTCTACGCATAACGCCTCTGCGAGAAGCGATCTAGCTATGAGGATTGTGTTGGAAGATCACCCATGAGCGGCTGCACAGATGACACGAAGTGCAGCCTCGCATTGTTGTTCTGTAGAAGTTTTTGAACGCTTTGGTCCGGGTCGCCGACCAGCGCAGGCCGAGCGAGCTTAGATCCAAAGAAAGAAAACAAATTTTGGTCGCTACTCGTGTGTGCTGCAGCCTGTACATTCTCGGGCTCTTTCTCAACCGTCGGAGGGATGACGGCCTTCGACGCAGAAAGTCGACCGCTTCTGCGCCTACGTGATGCGCCCATCGCACGAATGCAGAAGACTTGGCAAGGTTCAAAAATGGAAGTTAAACAGCAGCCGTTAATGGTGTGAAAATTTCAATGACTCTGTTCGTCGAGAGCCCATCAAATTCAAAATCCATGCTATTTCTTGGAATATGTACGTTTTGTGACACCCCTGACTAACTACAATATGTTACATTTGTACCTGAACTAATGGATGATGCATATAAATATCCAAGTTTTGCTCTAAAGCTCAAAGCTTCGATAATTCAGACGTCGTCGTTAAATGCGGCAACTAAATTATTGACCATATCAATCAGCAGAGAACGTTGCTCTAACCATTTTGGTTCTCAAACAAAAGTATATGCTTGTACATGTATAAACCTCGACTGGCAACTAAATACATGTATCCGCAATTGCATGTCTCAATGTTGAGAACGGGAATATGAGGGAAGTCCACAATGCATCATTGTACATTGCTTGCAGAGACAGTAGAGCGTTAAGAGCTAAAGCAGTGGGCTGAGGATGCTTGGTGGCAGGTGTTGCAATAAGAAGCCAATGTATGTTGATTTAAAGGTCATAGGCACTGAGTAAGCATCCGTGTGAGTTCACTGGCCGTTAACAGTGAGTCAACTGTTTGCCTTGAATGCCTTTCTCGCTGAAATGTGCCCACCCATATGCACCACTCTTAAAAAATTCCTGCCCTTTGGACTATTATTCCATCGTCAATGTTACCTACGTGTACGCATCAGCACTATGGAGACCATCATCAGACGAAGCAATGTCAGATGACAATCGATGAACGGTGATGGCTGCATATGAGGATCATTGCGCTCCGCTGCTGTGCGTTCTTTGATCTCGACACACCGGTTTCATCTACGAAAGACCTATAGATGCTTGCATAATCCATTACATTACACACATGTCAGGGAGCTGTCACCACCTGCTGGATAGATCGAGAGAGCCGGCATCGATCAGGCCGCCTAAGCGTGAAGCAAACGCATTGACAGGGAAACCGACGACATTTTGATAGCAGCCTTCGACGCTTTTCACAAATTGCATGGCCGGCCCCTGGTGCAGGACAACACGTTCAACTCTGCCATATTCGATTACCTGACACGTTGAGTTCAAGCAGTGTCTCGCTTTCATGTACCCATCACACAGACGGAAAGCACAGCAAGGATCAGCAACAGGCCAAGTATTACAATTTCTTGATGGGATACCTGAATGCCATATGCCCCAGCTTTTCCAAAGCACTCGCCTGTGCACAATCTTCATTGACAGATGACAAAGCTGTCCATGGGACTGCTGACCATGGGAGGGTTGTCATGAACGTCAAAGTTGCAGCATCTTTACATGCATCGAAAAAGTAAGCACTTAAAGTTGTGCCTGGATTCGTACCGGTTGCAACGTATGCTTGTATATCCTCTGTTGACAGTTCGTCGAAATGCACAAGAGTGCTTTCAGAAAACGAAGTTTCTTTAGGAGCAGCCTCGCCGTCGGCCTGTGAATCTGTGATATGCAATACAGCTAGCCAAGCATCATCAGTTGCAGAGAGGAAAGCGGACGTACGTACTCCTGATAAGTACGCAAAATTCGGCCCAGGTGTACCGGGGTACCTGCTGTAAAGAGGACTACGCCGGTGTGCACCTTCTGGACTCGTCCACTAAGCCTGCACTCAATTTGGGCACCGGATGGCATCACACCGCTTAACAGATATCCACTGAGACGGACTGAAGGCCACCCACAGGTTTTAAGAGGTATATGAGAGCGGCTTGTGTCGTGCAGGTTACTATGTAGCAGTGTCGCATTTTTCCAGATAAATCTGCTTGTTTCTTCATTGCATTATCACCTCGTCAACATCTGGACCGCTTCTTCGACATCAGAGGGCTTCTCAAGAATAATGTCGTCAATTTCGACCACTGTGTCAGCGCTGATAATCAGGGTTGGATGGCGCTCGCCACTTGTCTCACGTGATGCAATTAGACGAGTGGAGACCTCGCGCCCCTTTGCTCTTGCCGTCTCAACGACATAGGTTGACGGTGTATGGCTGCCGTGTGGAAGGTCTTCAGCAAAAGTCGAGGGCACCACCTATGCGATAGCGACCGGATGTTAGTAATGAGGTATCGCACTCGAAAAAGCTCTCCTCTGATATGCAAGCTTTCCAGTACTTTGCAAACCTGCATGCAGCATCACTCGTGGCGATATGTCTCTGCAACCTTGGCATGATCCATCGTCTCGATAGGTAGAAGGATATGCAATCATCATAAGAGTGTGCAACGATTTTGCAAGCACCAAGCCAGCTTCGGTGCACCTCAAAGTTGAGACCTAGCAGCTTGAGCAGCTCTCGCCGTCTTGGGGACGCCGATGCCAGCACAACCCGATGGCCTGCCAGAGACGGCAGATGTTTCACAAGCATACAGGTAAAGCGGACTAGTTAAGAGGGGGTCCGATTGTATCTTAAATATCTTGGTTGGGTTCGAACTGTTTCCAACGAAAAAGAATCAAGATTCCAATGAGTAACGTACTCTACGAGCGATGGGCATTGGATGATCACGACGGTTTCTTCCTCGTAGATCAACAGCTGTCATCCGGTAGCAGCTGGCTCTGCAGGAACGCCAGGCTGTAACGTCAACAAGACAAGGCATAATATGAGTTACCATGTCCAGCCATGCACCTGCAATAAGATGTCGCTGTGAAATATTCAAAACGAAGGCTGTATTAGGTCGCGCGTATACGGCAATGCCTTGCTTAAGTGGCGAATAAATTTGTGCAAGTTGGTGTGCAGCAAAGGTAGGAAAGACAGCCCAAGTCATGAGCGCTGATGAAGCTGTGAAGATTTCCACCGAAAGTTTGCAATGTACTGTCAGCGACAGTCACATCGCTCAACTGAATGAGGGTCAGGTATGTTCGTTCGACATCCAGGGCCCGGCATGCAAACTGTTTGCCGTAAGCAAACTGATGGATATCTTCGGTGAAGATGATGTGTTTTGGACTGGACCTAAAGGCTTTATACCTATTATTGCATGCTGGGTGACAGATTGTAGCATCTGACAGCGGGCCAACGATTGCTGGCATTACTGCGGACAACCTATTGCAGTACTTGAGCGAGCTTACGCAGGCTGTTCTGAAGGTACGTCTCAGCATCAAGTCAAGAGTGTTTGCGATAGCAATACGAAGTGATAGTGCTGAGTTCAATGAGCTGCGTTCAACGAGTATGGGCATGAATGCAGGGTCAGCTGGTACCTGAAAAGCTTGCAGTGGCTGTCAAATGCGCGGGTACAGCAGCGGACAATTGTGGTTCAGCGTTGACTGATGTGCTGTGGCTGTCGTGGGCCGAGGCCAGCATCGACGCTCCTCTCCATATAAATGAGTCGACGGACTGGGTGACCACTGCCGTAGTGGAAGATGGTCCGGTCCTTCGTCTGTCCTCTTTGGCAAAGGACTTGATGAAGCAACAACTGGTGCGATCAGTTTCACATCATCAGTTTCTGCAGCTTGAATGGTGCTGAGGCATAGGTCTTATAAGTGTTCGTCTCAGTACAGGTCATGATGGTGAAGTGCTTGTCAGTTGGAAGGCCTGATCTGTAAATGTATGTCTTGTGAGCAATACGTACCCATTCGACATGGTCGCACTGTTTGATTCATAAATGTATTGGATCCCCTTGTGTCTGCTGTTTCACTCACGAGTCGGTCGCTCGCATGATGATCTTTCATTTCAAATAGCTTTGCAGAGTACACCGCTGCTGATGGTAGATATTCAATCACAGGTCACTAAGGCACAGCTGAAGGAGAGCGGTGACAGTGAATTTCTGGCAGCTGTAGGACTGGTCGTAAGCGCTGCAACATGGCACCGCAAAAGCGTGCGTGTCAATACCAAAAATGTGTATCAGCAGCAGAAATTCAACCTTTTGCGGGAGGAGAGTGAAGGCTATGCGAAAATTCTTACAGCTTTAAACCGTGTGGGAGCTGCTGCAGTATCCCAGAAGTCCGCTCCTGGATTGGTGCGTGGCGCAACCCCGAAAGTGTATACTGGGCCCCCTTCGACTACTTGTAGACTCATCAGTGGCTGATACGAATGCACGTCTGCTGCACCTACGAGAATATGACAGCAGTGTCGCATTCTCCTGCTCAGGTCGCAGAGGTGAAAGGCTTGGTCGGTTATTTCGACCTGGATCCGAACAGAGTGGCATCGTTGGCACTGCAAGCCCTGTCGGCACAGCCAGCCAATACAGCATACCTCGGTCTGTTCGGCCTCTTCACGAGAGGCTGCGTGGAGCAGACCCTGGGCTTTCTGCTGCAACATCACAGCGGTAGTGGTGGCAGTACTCCCGACAGCCTCTTTGCAGCCACTGTGGTTCTGATACAGGTACAGCAGAGATAGCGGTGATCAGGTGACTGCATACACTTTTGCCCCAATGGATGTTTGTGTTGGATTGTGAGGTGGTGACCATGCTGCCTTACAGTAGGCAATTCTCTCGACGGCCATTACCTAAACATGAAGAGGTATAGTGATGTGCTGTGATGTTGAACGTACTAGTGGCTTATTGTGATGTGACAGGCGTCTGTAATCAGGCTGGAAGCCATTATGAGTCATCTATCCCCCAGCGATGCTGCTTTGCAAAAGGCAGCTGTTGAAGCATCAGCGTCACTCAGCACAAAGATCAGTAACATAGGTGTCATCAGTCTCAGTGCCACGTCAGCAGAGCAGGTGCGATCCAGCCGTGGAGCTGGCAGCCTCATGTGTCTCCTTTTGAGATTATATTCCTAAAAGCGTGATTACGCATGACGTAGTTGCTGGCATCAGCCACACTTGAATACCAAATCTCTCGTGAGAGCGTAAGGACTTTATCGCAACTCAGCACTCTCGTCACTTCTTGATGGTCCCATCGCAGAGGAAGGCTTCCCTGGCATCCTTAATGACATCGCTGCCATGTATATCGCAGAGCCGCCCCGCAGGCGATGTGAACCGGGTAGGCCCTGTGCTCACAAGCAGTACCCTGCAATTGGACGTGCGACCTATGGCTGCTGACGCGGGCAAAGCGGTCACGGATAATAATCAGAAGCTTGGCCTGCTGGCTGCTTTGCTACGGGTGTGTTCCCTGATATTTATGCTTAATTTTGATATCAAATGACAGCTGTTGAGAGTGATATTTCCAGATGTGGACTCTTTTGAAGTGTCTGTAAACAAGGAGCACTTCAACCACTTCACCATAAGCAGCTAGATTTGCAGTGTTGTTGAAAAGAGTCAGCAGCGATTAGCGAGTCGGGATCGATGCGGGATTGTCGCTTAGCAATACAAGAAGTCTTGTTTGCAGGTGGGCTGTTGGGAGCATGCAGCTAAAGTCATGGAATGGCTGTCGGCTGTGGGGGCTGATCCGGTTGCGCACAGGCAGGTGGCTGCTGCAATATGTGCCGAGGTGCATGAGCTGCTTCAGCCACTGCTGACCGCTGCATACCCGGATGGCGCAATCAGTCGATATGCCCTTGACACGAGGGTGCGACCTGCCTTCCGTGTTGCCGTTGAGCACATATACCTTGGCGTGGGTCACATCAGTCTTAAGCTTTCACTCCGTTTGAGCGATTAAAAGGATTGTGGTATGACGGCTGTACACAAACTGCCACAGCATGAATTGTACAGTGTCCCCTGTCTCCAAGCCGAAGTACGCTGCAAAGCCACCAAAGGATTTTGGTCCATTCACTTTTAATCTACAGCCGACATGCATAGACGACTGTGGTGCTGGAAACCAGTAGTCGTCCGGGTATGCCCTTCTTCTATCGACCTGCTTCTTGGAGTTTAGGACGGACAGGAGAGCAACAGATTGATGTTCATCTTCTCCTCTCCTCTTCCCCACTTCCTCCTGGGTGTATGAAACGCTCTATCCATATGCAACCACTTGTGCCGGACACCAATCCTTTGTATATGATGCGACAGCTTACCGACACACCCCATGGGTTCCTGTCGGCACCAGCCAGCCTGTTGCAGAAGACTACGTTTTTAACAGCATGAAAGGCTACTAGCGCTGACTTGCGATGAACTCAGGTGGCTTCAGGCCTTCCCACCTGTGTTGATGCAACTCACTTGCTTGGTGCCCTATGATGTCCTAGGGTATACCAGATTGTCATACGGTGTCTTAGGCAACGTTCGTTTCCGGAGTGTGTGCTTTCAGGGCAAGCGGCCGACTGCACCGCCGACGCTGGACACTTTGCTGATGCAACGGTTGGCATTGTTGGGCATGCACGTTGCAAACGATCCAGCACTTTGCAGCCGACTGGCGAGGGCCCTGCGATTCGTGGCCGACTGGCATCGTCCTCTGTGCTCACAACCCGAGGCAACTGGTGATGCCACCGTGATTGCTGCAGCTGCTGAGCTGGCAAAGGTGCGACATTCAGCATGTGCTCCGTTGATGCTGTGAGGAGTGAAGATTGAAAGCAGGTCATCCTTTAGGAGTGGACCCTGCCAGAGAGGCTCGGCCTTGTCAACTGACGAAATCCTTACAAACATTGATGACCATTGTTCGATATCCTTTCAGACAACTGACACTTTACAGACAAGTGACGAAATGCTGACAGACATCGATGAACATTGTTCGAGAACTGATGCGCGCTGTATCCCTTTGTGCAGGCCTGGCCTGTGTGTCGTGGGAAGCTGAACAGGGAAACGGGTCGCTTTCCTGGTCGACTAGGGTGCCTGCGCTCGTGGTGTTTGCTGCCCTTGTTCAGGAGCCGAACTGCTCAGGAAGACTGTCATAATGATAAAGCTATAACAAACATCCACTCGCAGGTCGAGGAGGTCCTGACGACTGTGCTGCTTCCGGGGATGATGCTGGTGCCGGCAATGACAGCTGTGTGCAGTGAGATCTGGGCTGTGCTTGGGTCGATGCCGTTCACGAGCCGTTACCGCCTGTACGCCCAGCTGCGGGTGTTCATCCTCCTACCAGGAACAAGCCCCTCCGTCTGCACCCACAATAGCCACACCTGCCTTGACTGCCGGATAGTTTAGGAGGTGGCTGGAGTCCTCTGATGGGTTGTCGTGGCATGTGGACCCTTAACCCTGTGAGTGACACTACTGGTCAAAAATGACTTTACGTGAAGCACAGGCATGTGACCAAAGGAACATACCCATTCAGGCCCTCGAGACTGTCCTATTGGGGCATACAGTGCAGAAATAATAGAGCACCGGAGGGAGGGGGGGGGAGGTAACCTGGGCCAACATGTCGGTATTCAGCAGAAGTCTCAGTAAGAAGAAAAGATATATACCCGGATATGGTGGCAACGGGTGAGCAGGACCTGTGGGGGATAAAGTGCAGCTTCGTGGTAGAGGGTCATAGCTGTGGATCAGCAGTGGGGCTCCTGTGGTCGTTCAGGAAGCGGCGAGCAGTGCCCCCCTGCTGTCGGCATCAGCAAAGCTGGCGGCAGTCGAGGTCAAGAAGGTCCTCCGGAGAGTGCACGTGCCGAGGGACTACCGTGACAAGAAGGAGGCCCTCAAGCCGTTTGGCAGGATGCTCGCCAAGATCGCCGCCTCCAACCCGATCGCAGTTGCCCAGACGATGCTCGCTCAGGTGGGCCACCCAGGGCACGCTCCAGGGCGGGCTTCACTCCTCCTTGACTGCGTGCCTGCATAGAAATAAACGCTTATAACGCTTTCGCAAACAATATACATTTCGCTATGGAAATGTAAATCACAATGTGCGTGTGCTATCAGAAGGAGGGAGCAATGGCGACGACAAGGACTGCCGGCTTGATCTGCATGTACAGTCGATGGAATGTCATCTGGAGGGATGCCTCGCAGCCCTCGCAGGCTAAGCTGCATATCTACTGACAAAAGCCACTTCGTCGGCTACTGGAAAGAAACGCGTTTGGCTGATCGCATGTGCAGTCGGCACCACCGCCTCCTGCTCCCTCTGAGGCTGCACCCTCACGAGACGATCGCTCGCTTCCTGAGCCCCTCTCTGCTTGCGACACAGCGTCCTGTGCCGCATGCGCAGGTGGAGTCTTACCCCAACATGGTGGAGCCGTACGTCGAGGCTCTTCGGTTCCTGACGCCCCTCGGCTTCGATGTGTTGACCTTCACCATCATCGATCGCCTCTCGGGCTCAGGTGCGGCAGCTGCACGGGTGACAGCTGGCAGACAGCAGCATGACGTGAGTAGGCCTGCTGTCAGTAGGGGGCAAGGTTCACACACACAGTGTGCTCTGTTTCGCATACCACACACCGTGTGGGCTTCCTTCTCGGAGCTCTCCTCAATGCCCACACGGCCAGCTGCCCAGACCGCATCGCTTGGGCCACTTCAGCTTCCTACATAGGTGCTCCATGACCCGGCTGCTGACTTGTCGTTGTAACAACTCCGACGGCAGCAAGCCGGATGAGCAGGCCTTGACAGCCTTCAAGGTCGGTCCTCATCGTAGACCTGTGCTGCATTGCGACTCGATTGAATAAATTTGTTTTGCCCCAAGGTGGCAGACTCCTCTCTGCATTGCACTGGACAACTTGTCAAGCACATTGAGATGGAACCCAAAGATCAGCGGGGCCCTGTCCAGAAGCGCATAGCATAGTACAGTCTCCTACTATCCTGGACATTCGGAGCATAGCTTCTTGCTGTTTGGTTCTAATGTTTGGTTTCTTTTCGTATTTGATTTCGAAGGCATCAATCCAGATATGAAGTCACATAGAGTTGTCCTGTCAGCTTGGCGCAGGTTGTCTGCTGAAGTGCGGGCGCGTTTTCTATTTCGTAGGAAGAAGCAAGCTGAAGGATGATGGCGTCAACATCTCTGACTGGTTGACTGCCCTGTGTTTGTTCACCGGTCACGCGGCAAAGCAGTACACGGGGATCGACCTGGTAGCTCTGGCGCAGTACCTGGTCAACCAGCTGCGGGCGGGGGAGGGTCTCGACCTGCTTCTCCTCAAGGAACTCGTCTCCGTCATGACGGTGCTCTTACATCATGCCCCGTCGGACGCTGGCACTACTGCTGCTGCTGTTGCTGCTGCTGTTGCTGCTGCTTTATTCACTCAGAGCATCCCCTTGCCACAATGAAACGCGACTCATGACAATGGCTGATGAGTGTGACTGACGACGGTCCGTTCGCTCAGCCTTGCCATGCAATGTTTGCTGCATGTGACAAGACGATGCGAAAATTGGGCCAGGGCTTGCTGCATGGACTCTCTGCTTTGTGCCGAAAAGGCCGCCGTGACCACTCTCCAGCAATTGTTGAGCTGCTGCGGTACTTCGTCCCTGACGCGCTGCTCTGCTATTGTGCGCAGGGCATAGTCACCGTCACAGATGTGTCGGCTGACCAAGTGGATGCCATGGCAGGAGGGCCGACCCTCCGTAGCCAAGCTCTTGCATTTGGAGCTGTACGCAATCCGAAGCAGCTGTCTCGCGGGATGAGCCGCCTCCTGGCTGCACTGCAGCAGGCAAGACTCATTTGCTTGTCCGACACGCCCACCGCGACCGCTTGCTTTGCACATGGCACGGAATCGCTCTGTGCTGCAACGAAATGTGGTCCCAGGCGCTGTTGCATCACGGCTGCGAGCGCTCCCATCATGACTGCATACCATCGTTGTTGTGGACTGACCTACGACTTGCCTGTGACTGTTTGTCTGTCAGTCGGGCAGACACAGACCTGGCCTCGTCAACAGCCATGCTTTCTCATCTTTCCGAAGGTCGTGGTTTCAATTCGAACTCGCGAGGATCAACCAGACACCGACCAGACACTTACATTGGTGCTCATCATTCTGATGCAGCAGGGGTGAGGGTATTCTGACACTTTGTGGCATGAGCTACTGAGTGCGACCGCACGAATCTGAGGGCCCTGTCGTGCCTCCATGCAGGGGCCGTCTGAGCAGCAGCTGGTACTGCCGCTCCTGATCCTCATGGGACAGCAGCAGCAGGTGATCGCGGTGCAGATGGAGGGCGCCCACCTGAAGCTCGTCGCGGACCAATACGACAAAGCCGAGCAGACGCTGCTACAGGTCGGTCTGTTCCTTCCGCTGCACCTCCACGGAACACCCTGTGGGGCTTCCCGGTCGTGTGCAGCGGATGGATCGCTGCAGCGTTTCTTGACTCAAGGCGTAAAGCAAACGCATAAAGTAAACCCAGGACTTGGAGTGTGTGCCTGTAGACATGCCAGCAAGATGCGACGAGTCGAGCCTCCCTGCCGCCTCCACAGGGTTTACGGTCTAAGGGTCGTCCTGTGCCGCCTCCAGTCATCCTGTCTCCCTGTGCCTGCATCGACCGGTTGCTCCCGTCAGGCGCTGTACGGCATCGTGCAGTGGGCGCCTCTGCCCACACTGGCCCACGTGGCAGATGCAGCTGCTCCCAAGGGGTGGATTCCTTCGGGCGGAGTGCAGTTCTTCGGAGGTAGTTGTGGATCCCGATCATTGCGGTCACCGGCTGTGTGCTGCTAGATATGTAGCATCCGCATCGACAACTTCATAGGGTGATAGGTTCAGCTCAGTCGTCGTGTCGTAAGGCTGGCACCAATCAGTGGTGTTGACCGTAACAAGCAGCCCGGTAAGCTCAGTGTAGAGCTTAAGAGCCCTTGTGGCCAAGTTTTACAGAGCATGTCACGCTGTCATAACCTCTGCCCCGGTGTCAACGGAGGATCAAAGGGAATGAGTAACACCATGGGGTGCCGTAGTTCGGGGAATGAATAACACCATGGGGTGCCGTAGTTCGGGGAATGAATAACACCATGGGGTGCCGTAGTTCGGGGAATGAGTAACACCATGGGGTGCCGTAGTTCGGGGAATGAGTAACACCATGGGGTGCCGTAGTTCGGGGAATGAGTAACACTATGGGGTGCCGTAGTTCGGGGAATGAGTAACACTATGGGGTGCCGTAGTTCGGGGAATGAGTAGCACCATGGGGTGCCGTAGTTCGGGGAATGAGTAGCACCATGGGGTGCCGTAGTTCGGGGAATGAGTAACACTATGGGGTGCCGTAGTTCGGGGAATGAGTAACACCATGGGGTGCCGTAGTTCGGGGAATGAGTAGCACCATGGGGTGCCGTAGTTCGGGGAATGAACAACACCATGGGGTGCCGTAGTTCGGGGAATGAATAACACCATTGGGTGCCGTAGTTCGGGGA
>JAULKR010214317.1:0-15625 GCA_032356305.1 Prasiola linearis | reverse complement strand
GGGATAGCGTGGCGGACGGCCAAGATACCGCGACGCGTCTAGCTAGTCAACGGTCCGGCCCCATGCCGATGGGTTTGCACGCAACTTCACGCAGCGAGCTGTGAGATTGGACGCATGAGGCGTCGCACCACCAGAATCAAAGCCCTTAGCCAAGCCGTAAACTGCGGCACTGATCTTCCGCCTCCTACCGCGTGTCGAACCAACCGACTTTCCCCGACGCCCCGACCGCCGAGTCGCTTCCGTTTGAGCACGTGCTTTCGCTCGAAGTGCTGGCTCAGCACGCGCTCAAGCCGCACCGCTCCATCCTGCCCGGCGTCGTCCGCGACGCACTGATCGCGCAGGCGGGCGACGAGGAAGCGCTGATGGAAGTCGCCCGTGGGCAGAGAACTGACGACGAGGTGCATCGGCTGCTGCTGGATTTGGTGCTCGTGTCGGGGCAGAGCGGCGCCGCCGTCGCGATCACCGATCCGTTCGGACTGTTTCCACTCGGCGCCACACCGCGCTTTGACGCGCTCGTTCCGCCGCCCGTCCGCGATAAGTCGCCGCTGCTGGCCGAGCGCACGCTGCTCACGTATAGCCACGTGCTCCAGGCCTGCACTGGCGTTCAGACAGGCATCGACGAGACGCCGATCCTAACTTATACGAGCAGGGATACCGGCCTGACGCAGCACGTTCAGTTGCACTTCGAGACGGCGTTTGTATCGGTTGAGCAGACGCGCGATCTCGACCTCGACGCCGAAACCCTGCGCGCACTCGAACGCGACAGCAGCGACCTCGACCTGTGGCAGCGGACGATGCCGGACGATGCGTTTCGGCTGCGCGGCGTGACCGTCGTGCGGGCCGTCGACGTGACGGTATCGCAGGCGACGTCGCGGCTGAGCCGGTTGCTGCTCAAGCCGGACGCGCTGACGACCGACGACTCGCTCAAACACATCACCAAGACGCTGCGCACCCTCTTCGGCGTACCGACGCTCGAAGTGGGCTTTCTCTCGTTCGTTCTCGACACCGAGCGCGGGGCCACGAGCGAGAGTGGATGGTTCGGTCACCGGCAGCCCGGCGCGAAAGGGGCCTACGTCCGCGAGGCCGTTCCCATCGGACGCAGCTTGCTCCTCGACGGCGAGGTCAGCCCCATTCTGGGAGGCGTCGCAGACTCGTCCTACGCGGGCCTCTCGATCACGAGCGATACGTCGCTTCGTCTCGATCTGCCGGGCAGCGCACTTGGGTTTGAGGACGAGATGCACTCGTTTGACCGCCAGCTCTCCCGCCGAGGCTACCGCAGCGTCATTCTGGCCCCGCTCCGTTTCAAAGGCCAAATGATCGGGCTGATGGAACTGGCGTCGGACCAACCCCAAGTGCTCGACCGGATCGACGAGACGCGGTTGTCCGAAGTCGTCAGCGTCGTCGCGCTCGCGGTCAAGCGGACGCTCGATGCCGAAGAGGACCGGTTGCAGGCCGTTATGAAGCGGCAGTTCACAGCCATCCACCCGGTCGTCGAGTGGCGCTTTCGCCGGGCAGCGCGGCGGATGCTCGATGCCGTTGAGAGCGGGCCGCACGATTGGTCGCGCATCCGGTCGCAGGTCGACGAGCCGATCCTGTTCAAAAACGTCTACGGCCTGTTCGGGCAGTCGGACATTCGCGGTTCGTCGTCGCACCGCAACGCGACGATCCAGCAGGACCTGATCGAGCAACTCAAACTGGCGCGTGCCGTCAGCGTGGCGGCGAGCCAAACGAGCACGATGCCCGCAATGGACGAACTCACGTTCCGCATCGACCACCAGATCCGCGACGTGGAAGACGGACTGTCGGCGGACGAGGAAAACCGCGTGCTCTACTTCCTGCGCGACCATTTCGAGCCGCACCTTCCCGCCTTCGCCCAGGCCAACAAGGAAGCCGCGCGCGCCGCCGACGTGTACCACGCCGCACTCGACGACACGCTGCAGATCGTCTACAAGGCGCGCAAGCAGTTCGAGCGCAACATGACGCGCATGATCGACTCGGTTTCGGGCCTGCTCGACGAGCAACAGGCGCTGATGCAGCCGCGCCTGCCGCACTACTTCGAGAAGTTCAAGACGGACGGCGTCGAGTATTCGATGTACGTCGGCGAGGCGCTGATGGAGAACGAGACGATGCCGCCGATGGCGCTCCGCAGCCTGCGCCTGTGGCAACTCACGACCGCTGTCGAGATCCAGCACCGACTCGACCGCATCCGCCCGTACATGTCGCTTCCGCTCGACATGGCGCACCTGATCCTCGTCCAGCCGACGCCCGTCACCATCCGGTTTCGCAGCGACGAGCGGCGATTCGACGTCGACGGCGCGTACAACAACCGCTACGAGATCATGAAAAAGCGGATCGACAAGGCGCATGTCGTCGGCGAGGACGGCGAGAACCTGGGACGTCTGACGCAGCCGGGGAAAATCGCCATCGTCTACGCCGCCGACAATGAGGTCACCGAATACGCCGATTTCGTGCTCTTCCTCCGCGCGCGCGGCATGATCGAGGGCGAAGTCGAGCGACTCGATCTGGAAGACTTGCAGGGTGTCAAGGGCTTGAAGGCCCTGCGCGTGACGATTGCGCCCGAAACCAAACTGGAGGCGAAGCCCAATCCGGAACTGGTCGAAGTCGATGGCTGATAGGGAGCGCGTGAGAGCCAGATGGAAGCAGGTCGTAGGAATCGCCATCGTCGCGTTTCTGATCTACGCGGCCCTACCTCCGTCGATTGATCCCGTCGGCGAGCGCGCGGGCGAGCCGGTTGCCGGTTTACCGGACGACATGCCGGTCCACCACCTGCTGCTCATCGGCGATACCGGAAAACCCGAAGCCAGCGGCGAGCCTGTCTTGAGCATGCTGCGGCAGCGCGCACTCGAACTCGGCGAGCAGTCGACGACGGTCTTCCTGGGCGACAACCTGTACCAATACGGCCTCCCCGATCCGTCCGACCCCAGCTATCCCGAAGCGCGTCGGCGCATCGTACAGCAACTCGACTCGCTCAAGGGTTACCAAGGGCGACTGCGCTTTATCCCCGGCAACCACGACTGGGGGCATGGCGTCCCCGGCGGCTCGACGCGCGCCAAACGGCAGGCTGCCTTGGTCGACTCGACGTTTCCGGGTGCGTTTCCCGTCCGCCCCGAAGCGCCTCCGATCCACCTGGACACGCTGGCTCAGGACGTCGTGCTCGTCAGCCTGGATACGGCGTGGTGGCTGTACGAAGACGCGCGACCGTCGCCCGAGCGGAGTGATTCGCTGGCGGCGTTTACGTCGGCGTTTGCGGACGTGATGCAGGCGCTGTCGGATCAGGTCGTCGTCGTGGCGTCGCATCATCCGATGGTCACCAACGGTCCGCATGGTGGGCATTTTCCACTGCGCTCGCACGTCTATCCGCTGACCGAGGTCGAGCCGTGGGCGTACGTGCCGCTGCCCGGATTGGGATCGCTGGCGCTGGCGTGGTACAACCGCTGGGGCCAGACGATTCAAGACCTGGGGCACCCGCGCTACCGCGCCTTGGCGGGCGTCATGCTAGGGCCGACACAGCGTCACGCACGCACGATCTACGCGACGGGCCACGAGCACGCGTTGCAGCACTTCGACCGATCAGGCGAGGACGGCACGCATTACGTCGTCAGCGGATCCGGGTGCGCGGCCAAGCAAGATGCCATCACCGCGGGCAACGGGTTGGATTGGGGAGTGAGTCAGACTGGAATTGCCCACGTGCGCTTCTATTCGGACGGGAGCGCATGGCTCGATTTCGTAACGCCTGAGTCTGGACAGAGTGAAACAGGGTCGACAGGCGTTGTGCGTTATCGCACTCGGCTCTTCTGAATGGGCTAGTTTGCGCGCGCTCGCCCGACGTTTTTCCCTTCCCTTCGCCCCGTGTCCAAACCCGACTATCCGTTCGCCAACAGAGAAGTCAGCTGGGTACACTTCAACGGGCGCGTGCTGCAAGAGGCCGAAAACACCGACCTTCCCCTGTACGAGCGGTTGGCGTTCGCGGCGATCTTTTCGTCCAACCTCGACGAGTTCTATAGCGTCCGCGTGGCTGGCTTGCGCAATGCGCTGAGGAGCAAGAAGAAGAAGCGGAAGAAGCTCAAGTTCGACCCCACCGAGGTGCTGACGCGTCTGCGGCTGGAAATCACCGCTCAGCAAGAGCGCTTGGGCGCGGTCTTACGCGACGACTTGCTGCCCGGACTGGAAGCCGCAGGCGTCCACCTAGTGCCGTTTGAGGCGTTCACCGAAGCCGACGTTGCGTGGAGCCGCGCGTGGTATCGTCGTGAGGGAAGCAAGCACGTCGAGGCCGCCGTCTTGACTGAGCCGGACGCACCGCCGCCGTTTCTAACGCACCACGCGCTGTACCTGGCGACCGAGTTGCACGGCCCCGCCGCCGATCCGACGTTGGGGCCGCCGCTGGGCATCGCCTCGATTCCCGACGACGAGTTGGGCCGATGGGTCGAGTTGCCGTCCGATCCGGCTCAGCCGGGCCTACGCATCGCCTACGTCGACGACGCGTTGCAGGCAGCCCTCGACTTGGTCTTCCCCGACGCCACGATCGCAGGCGCCTACGCGCTCAAAGTGTCGCGCGACGCCGACCTCTACATCGACGCGTGCCGCGACGAAGCACTGGGCGACGAGTTTGGCAAGCGCCTGCGCAAGTCGATTCTGAGCGGCCTGGACAAGCGCGACAAAGGCGTCCCGTCGCGCTTGCTCTACGACCGGGCGATGCCTGCCGAGTTGCTCCAGCGCGTCCAACTCCGGTTCGGCTTCGACGCGCACGACCTCGTTCCGGGGGGACGGCACCACAACCTGAGCGACTTTTTCGCGCTGCCCAAGCCGCCAGATGCAAGCGGCCTGACGTTCGAGCCGCAACCACCGCTGCCGCACCCCGATCTCCAGTTGACGGGCGACGCGTTGTTCGACGCGCTCAAGACGCGCGATCACCTGCTCCACCTTCCGTATCAACAGTACGCGCCCGTCCTGCGCCTGCTCGACACCGCCGCCGACGATCCCAACGTACAGAGCATCGGCGTGACGCTGTACCGCGTCGCCGAGGATTCGGGGATCTGCCACGCACTCGTCCGCGCCGCCGAGAACGGAAAGCAAGTCCGCGTCGTCGTCGAACTCAAGGCGCGCTTCGACGAGGCGCACAACTTGGAGTGGGCCGAGCGCTTGGAAGCGGCAGGCGTGCGCGTGCTCTACACGTCGTGCGAGCTGAAAGTCCACGCCAAGCTGGTGCTCATCGCAAGACGCGAACCCGACGCCCCGCTCGACGGACTCCGCCGCTATGCCATCTTGTCGACGGGCAACTTCAACGAGAAGACCGCCCGCGTCTACGGCGACATGGTCCTGTTCACGTCCGACAGCCGCCTGACGCGCGAGGTCGAGGGCGTGTTTGCCGGGCTGGAAGATCAGGTGCCCAAGGCGCCGTTCGAGCACCTGCTCGTCGCACCCAACTTTTTGCGCAAGCGGATCTATGGACTGATCGACCTGGAGATTGCCAGAGCACGGCGGGGCGAACCGGCGGCGCTCTACTTCAAGATGAACGCGCTCGAAGACCCCAAAATGATCAAGCGCCTGTATAAGGCGAGCAAGGCGGGCGTGCGCATCCGGCTGATGGTACGCGGCATCTGTCGACTCATCGCGGGCATTCCAGGTATGAGCGACACCATCGAAGTGCGGTCCATCGTTGGGCGCTACCTCGAACACACGCGGGCGTACTGGTTCTACAACGGCGGCGAACCGCTGCTCTACTTGGGATCCGCCGACCTGATGCGGCGCAACCTCAAGCGACGCGTCGAAGTCGTCTTCCCCATTCTCGACACCAACCTGCGGCGCGAGATCCAAGCGTTTTTGCAGGTGCAGTGGGCCGACAATCAGAAAGCGCGCGTGCTCGACGATACGGGCGAGAATCGCTTCGTTCGCTCGCTGCCGGATGCTCCGGTCGTCAACTCTCAGGATGCGTGGTACCACCACCTCGCCGGAACGCAGGCACTGCCCGAGTTGGAGCCGATCGTCGAGTGGCCGCCGCGCGAGACGCCCGTTCCCACGACGTGGCTCGACCCCGAGTCAGCGCCTTCCCGCGCAGCCGAGAGCGTTGGTCCGCCTCCACCGACGATCGATACGCCTGCACCTCCGCCACCTGCCCCTGCCGCTCCTACTCCATCGCCACCGAAGAAGAAGCGCAAGCCCAAGAAGAGAGAGAAGACGCCCGTGCCCGACCACTATCCCAACGCTATAGCCGTGGCGAGCGATAAGCGACCCAACGCGGCCTTCCTCGACGACCTGCTACCGGCGTGGCTGCGCAGCGTGCGGGGCGTGCTGCTGCTGATCGGCGCGCTCGCTCTTCTGTTCTTCCTCCCGCTGCTGGCTTCACAGTGTGGCACCATAGACAGTTCGGCGGCTCCTGCTGCCGCTGCCGACTCTTCCGCCGTGGACTCGTCTGCTGCTGTCGCCACCGGACCGGCACGCTATTCTTTGACGCGCCCCGAACGCGTGCTGGACCTGGTGAACGAGCTGGCAGAAATCTCCGGTATCACCGTCTTGGGCGATGGGTTGCTTGGTGCCATCCAAGACGAAGACGGCAAACTCTACGGCCTGGATGCAGCCACCGGGCGCCTGCTCTGGGAGCGAAAGTTCGGTAGCCGAGGCGACTACGAAGATGTCACCCTGCTCGACTCGTCCGTCTACGTGCTCCGCAGCGACGGCGACGTCTTCCGCCTGGACGACTGGACCGCAGCCGAGACGGGCACGACCAAGTTCGAGAACCGTCTCAAGAAAGGCTGCGACGCCGAAGGGATCGTACCGATTCCCGGCACCCGGCAACTGCTGATCGCCTGCAAAGAAGAGCCGGGATCAGGCCGAGAACGCGTCCGCGCGCTGTTTCGCTTCGATCCATCGACGGGCGAAGTCGCCGAAGATCCAGCTTACCTGCTCAACCGCGACGCTATTGGCGCGTTGCTCAGAGGCGGATACGAGCGCGACTTCGTGGCCCGTTTGCAGCAGACGTTCAACCTCGACGCGTTCAAGCCGTCGGCGCTGGCGTATCACCCGGACGACGGCGCGCTCTTCGTCTTGTCGTCGCGCCCGCCCGCCGTCGCCGTATTCGAGCCTTCGGGCGAGTTGCGCAACGCTGCCATCTTGCCCACCAACATTCTGCCGCAGCCCGAAGGCATGGCCTTTCTTCCTGACGGCACCCTCCTGATCACGACCGAAGCCGCCGGAAATGTCGCGCGGCTCGTCCACTTTGCGCCGCAGCGCTGACCGTTTTTACCTCTCCATGCGCTTTCGTCTTCCGTTTGCCCTCCTCGTCCTGACGCTGATTTCGGGATGCGTTTCGTCGGGCTACTTCTACGTCCACCCCGACGCCGAACCCAACCCTACGCCGCCACCGCCTGCGCTGGAGGAATCCTACCGCGTCATCCTAATCGGCGACACAGGATCACCTGCAACGGACGGCTCTGATCCGGTCCTCGCGCTGCTCGAATCGCGCGTCATGCGCGCCGGTACCAACAGTGCAACCGTCTTCTTGGGCGACAACCTCTATCCTTACGGTCTCCATCCGGTCGGCCATCCGGACCGCGAAAAGATGGAGCAGAAGCTCGACGTGCAACTCGCCGTCTTCGACGACTACGAAGGGCGTGTCTTTTTCGTCCCCGGCAACCACGACTGGCAGCACAGCGGTCCGCAGGGTATCGCCTACGTGCGGCGAACGGAAGAGTACGTCGAAGCCGCCCTCGACCAGGGCGACTCGTGGCTCCCATCGAATGGCTTTCCCGGCCCCACCGCCATCGAACTGACCGACGAGATCACGCTCGTCGCCGTCGACACGCAGTGGTGGCTGCATCCGTATGCCCGTCCGACTGGCGATACGGGCGAATACGTCGTGCGCGAGAACGGCGACATGCTCGTCGAAATGGAAGAAGTGCTCTCCAGGTACGAAGACACCAAGATCATCGTCGTCGGTCACCACCCGCTCAAGTCGAGCGGGCGGCACGCCGGAGTCTTCCCGCCCAGCGAGCACCTGTTTCCCCTGACCCACGTGACGGACGGTCCGCTAGGGTACGTGCCGCTTCCGGGCATCGGTTCGCTGGCGCTGTTCTACAACCGCATCATCGGTATGTCGCGGCAGGACGTAGCGCACCCGGATTATGAGGCCATGCGCCGCTCGTTTCTCGACCTGTTCAGCGACTACGAAGACCTGGTCTACGCCGCCGGTCACGAGCACAACTTGCAATACTACACCCAAGTAGGTCGCGAGGGCTTGCAGCACCTGCTCGTCAGCGGCAGTGGCGCGTACCACGAATACGTGCGGGGCGGCGGCGACGCGCTCTTCACCGCCGCGCAGCAGGGCTTCATGGAGATGGTCTACTACGAAGACGGATCGGTCTGGATGGAAGCCTTCACGGTCGACGGTGGAGCCGAAGCGCCGATCTATCGCGCGCTGATTTCAGGCGTCGAGAAGGCGAGCGCAGCAGACACCCCCGCCGAACGCGCCCTCGCCGTGCGTCCGACGTTCGTCGACTCGACCGTGCGCGTACCCATCAACACCGACTATCGGGGAGGCACGATTCGCCGCACCGTCATCGGCGACGTCTGGCGCAACGCGTGGACGCAGCCTATCGAATTGTCCGTCTTCGACCTCTCGACCGAGCAGGGCGGACTCGAAATCATCAGTCAGGGCGGCGGATTGCAGACGCGCTCGCTCCGCTTGCAGAAGCCCGGAACGGACCGCCAATTCGTGCTCCGTAGCGTCGACAAGTTTCCCGCCGAAATGCTGCCGACGGCCCTGCGCTACGGCATTGCCGTCGATGTGGCCGAGGAGATGACGACAGCGATCCATCCGTTTGGTGCGCTCGTAGCCGCCCACCTCGCCGAATCTGCGGGCGTCTACCACACCAACCCGCGCATCGTCTACCTGCCCGACGATCCGATGCTGGGCCGCTACCGCGAGGACTACGCCAACCGCGTCATGCTCTTCGAGGAGCGACCGGATGAGGACTGGTCGGACGCCGACTTCTTTGGTAACAGCGAGAACATTATCGGCTCGAACAAACTGTATCAAGAGATCGAGGACGACAACGATCACCGTGTCGATCAGCACGCGTTTCTGCGCGCCCGCCTGCTCGACCTGCTCATGGGCGACTGGGACCGGCACCGCGATCAGTGGCGCTGGGCCAGTTTCGAGCCATACGAACTCGACTCGACGCTGACCGGGGACGCCCGCACGCAGGGCAAGATCTATCGTCCGATCCCGCGCGACCGCGACTGGGCGTTCAACGACCGCGACGGGCTGGCTTTCCGCCTATCGCGCCGCTTCGTCGACAAGACGAGCGGCTTGCAGGAGGATTATGGCAAGATCTCCAGCATGACGATCAACGGCACGCTACTCGACCAGCGCTTTCTCAACGAACTCAGTCGCGAGGAGTGGATGGGCATCGCCAATCAGATGAAAGCCGACCTGTCAGACGAAGCACTGATGGCTGCCGTCCGCACCCTACCGCCCGAGGTCTACGCCGACGACGCCGAGATCATCTACGAACGCCTGCGCGGACGACGCGACAAGCTGGACCGCGTCGCCCGCAAGTTTTACGAAACACGCGCCAAAAGCGTCGACGTGGCGGGCAGCCATAAGCACGAGCGCTTCGAGATCACGCGCCGAGGCGATGAAACCGACGTGCTGATGCTCAAGACGCAAAAGGACGGAGCAGTCGTCGATACGATGTACCACCGCGTGTTCAAGCGAGGCGAGACCGACGAAATCCGGCTCTATGGATTCGACGGCAATGACCAGTTCATCGTCCGAGGAGACGTGAGCAGGGGGCCGAAAATTCGGCTGATCGGCGGGTCGGGAGACGACGTGTTCGATGTCAAAGACCAAGTCACCGGCTTTCAGCGCAGCACGATTGCGTACGACATCGAGGGTACCAACGGAGAGCGTGAGTCCGAGTGGGAATTGGGTCCCGAAGCCCGTTTCGAGTCATCGGAGCGCTACCCGGAACTGTCGCAGACGATCTTACCTCAGAAGTTCGACAAGACGACCCCACTGCTCTACTTCGCTCGCAACGTCGACGACGGCCTGTTCTTGGGCGGCGGCTACCGCATCGTGCGGCAGGGCTTCCTCAAAGAGCCGTACGGCAGCAACCAGACGATCCGCGCCAATGCATCGGTCGAGACCGGCGCCATCAACGCGATCTACAACGGGCACTTCACCAACGTGCTCGGCCCGTGGGGATTGGAGTTCGATGCCAGCTACCGCTCGCCGCTTTCGAACCGCAACTTCTTCGGCTACGGCAACGACGTACGCATCGACGAACCCAACGACCGCATCTACCGCAACCGCACGACTGGCGCGTTCTTCGGCATGGCGGGCAGGCGCAACCTGCCGGGCGACTCGTACGTCACGTTCGGCCCATTCGTGCAGCACACCAACGTCAACGAAGAGCCTGGACGCTTCATCCTGTCGCCCAATGCGGGCATCCCGGCGGCTGATCTGGCACGCCAGACACACGTCGGCTTCCGAAACACGATCCACATCGACAGCCAGGACAACCCCGCCGTCCCCAAACGCGGATTCGACATCGACCTTCACGTCGAGTCGCTGTTTGGCGTCAATTCGGACGCCGACGACTTCGTCCGTTTCCGGGGCGATTTCGCCAGTTACCTGACGCCCTTCTCGGCAACGTGGCTCACGCTGGCTCCTCGCTTCGGTGGACAGACGGTTTTGGGCGACTATCCCTTCTGGGCTGCGAGCACGCTGGGCGCCGGACCGCTGCGCGGCTACCGTTCCGACCGCTTCGCCGGACGCACGAGCATCTACACCAACATGGAAGCCCGTGCCCGCATCAGCCGCTTCTCAGGCTACGCGGGCTACGGCGAGTGGGGCGTCCTTGGCTTCCTCGATAGCGGACGCGTCTTCGCCGACAACATCTCGTCGCGCACGTGGCACACGGGATACGGCGGCGGCTTGTGGCTCAACGCCCTAGACCGCGTCGTACTGACGGCTCAGGTCGCTGCGTCCAAAGAAGATCGTCTGTTTACTTTTGGCGTCGGCTGGCACCACTGATCGCGCCCACCGAACTGCCTCTGCCCTACGATTTAGCTATGACTCAAACGACTGCCTCCCCTCTGCCTACTCAGGCTCCGAAACCAGCGCCTCCGCCTGTCGCTCCGCCCACATCCAAAAAGGGCAAAAAGAAGAAGTCGAAGAAGGGCAAACTCGGCTCGAAGCGGGGCATCGAGACCATGTTTCGGACGCAGTATCCGATGCACGTCGACCTCTCGTCGCTGGCCGATGCCAAGGCCAACATCATGATCTCGATCAACGGCATCATGGTGTCGATCCTGCTGGCATCGATCAGCCCCAAGATCGACTCGAACCCGTGGCTGATCTTTCCGACGTCAACGCTTCTAATCGGTTGTCTGATTTCGCTCGTCTTCGCGATTCTGGCTGCCCTGCCTCGCGTCAATCGGCACGAGATTTCGCTCGCCGACGTGCGTGAGGAGAAGGCCAACATCCTGTTCTTCGGCAACTTTACTCGGCTAAGCAAGCGCGAGTATCTGATCGGCATGACCGAGATGCTCAACGACAAGACGCGCCTCTACACGAGCATGATGAGCGACATCTACGCCCTGGGCGGTGTTCTCGACCGCAAGTTTCGGCTGCTCCGGATCTCCTACATCGCCTTCATGGTCGCTCTGATCATCGGCGTGACGCTCTTTATCAGCGTGTACACCTTCCTAAGTCCCGGCGCCGTCTCGACCTCGCTGTGACATCCGGCATTCTAGACCTGCTGTTTCGCGTCGGTTTACCGCTCCAGTCCTAGACGGCGCGCCAGTCCTGCCCGGCGCGATCTACTGATGCTGACCTCCTCTCCGCTATGTAAGCGCGCAGCATAGTTGCCGCCGGGTGCGGTCAGCAACGCCTCGATGCAGTCGATACGCACGATGGCTGAGCGATGGACCCGGACGAACAGCGAAGGATCGAGCGAGGACTCGAGCGTCTGCATCGTCTCCCTGATGAGGACGACCTCGTCGGCGAGGTGCAACTCGGCATAAGGACCGGCTGCCGATACGAAATCGACCTGAGCGACAGGAATCAGGCGCGTGCGGCCCCTCACATCGGAAGCAAAGCGCTCTAGATACTTCGCCTCGGTAGGTTCTAGTCCACTCGATGACAGCGCCGCATCGCTCAAGCGTGCCGCACGTTTGGCGCGCGCCAGGGCGATGTCGAAGCGCTCGTCGTCGTAGGGTTTGAGGAGGTAATCCAGCGCTTCCACCTGGAAGGCGTCGATGGCGTGTCGGTCGTATGCGGTGACAAAAATGGTGTGGGGCATGGTCGTCGTTCCGATGCTACGGACCACATCCAACCCGTCGGCGCCTGGCATACGGATGTCGAGGAAGGCGACGTCGATAGGAGAACTGCTCTCGCGATGGGATCGAATCGCATCGATGGCCTGAGCACCTGAGCGGGCGACGGCGACCACCTCGACCGAATCGTCCAGCGCCAGCCGGTCGAGCACGCGCTTTCGGGCGAGCGGCTCATCGTCAGCCACGAGGATGCGCAGTCTTCGCGTCACGGGACATCCGGGATAGTACGAGCACTCATGGGCTGCTGCATTTAAGCCTGTTTGGGTCTCGGTTCGCCGAAGCGAAGGGGAAGCCGGATCTCGGCGAGCGCCCCTCCGCCAGGCGCCGGGGTCAGAGAGAGCGTCGCCGCGTCAGAAAAGAGCGCCGCTAGTCGGTCGCGCGTATTGCGCAGTCCAAGGCCGCTCCCGGCAGGCTCGGCGTCGGACGCCGAAGACGGGTCGGGACCGTCGTTCTGAACGCGCAGCACCAGCCGGTCACCCTCGACGTGGGACGACAGTCGAACCGTTCCAATGCCCTCCTCTATCAAGGCGATACCGTGCCCGATGGCGTTCTCGACCAGCGGCTGCAGGATGAGGGGCGGGACGAGAGCGTCCAGCGTGCCTTCGTCCCAGGCCTCCTCGACGCACAAGGTGTCGCTCAGGCGAATGCGCTGAACGTCCAAGTAGTCGCCCAGAAACGCGGCTTCGTCACGCAGAGGAGCGAGAGGGGCCGAATAGGTGACGTCCAGGACGCGCCGAAGCAGCGAGGACAGGCGGGCAATCATTTTGCGCACGCCCGCCGGATCGTGATCGGCCAGCGCAGACACGGCGTTGAGCGTGTTGAACAGGAAGTGGGGATTGAGTTGCATCCGCAGCGCCGAGAGTCGGGCTTCTGCCAGTTGCGCTTCCAAGTGGGCACGCTCCGCCATCATGTGCGCTCGCTCGGCGATCAACCGCTCGGCTTCGGCGCGTCGTTCGTGCAGTTGAAAGAGCGTCGCCCGCGCATATCCGGCAGCGAGGACGGCAACGAAGACGACGACCTCGTCGAGCAAGCGGAGCCGCGTGAACGTCGACGCGAATCCCCACTCGCGTTCCGGGCGCATCGGGCCGGTCAAGAGAGGTCGCAGCACGTCGCGCGTAAGCCACTCGATCCCGAATGCGACGACGATGCCCAGAGCCAACTGACCCACGATGCGCGCGACCCACGCCCCGCGCTGGGCAGGAGCGCGCCGGACGATCCAAAACACGAGCAGCGTAACGGCGATCCACACGCCGACTTCGGCAGACATCTCGGCGACCTCGCCCCACACGCCCGGTGCGTCCAAACCCGAGCGCGACACCTCACGCACGGACATCAGCAACCCCAGAACGGACCAGAACGCGACCGTCGCCGCGACGTCCATCCAGCGAGGCCACGGTCTGAGCAGCGAGTCGGAGTGAGGGTCGAAATGCAACACACACGTAAGGTAGCCTCTTGCCGCCTGCTCGCGAAGAGCGCGCCGTGCCATTCGTATCACCCTGGTGCGATCCGTGACACCAACTGAATCCGCTCGCCCGGCCAGCGCGATAGAGCAATACGTCTCCGATACTACTGCCGTCTCATGCTGACTCGCTTCTCCTTACTCGCTCTCTTCGCCTTGCTGCTCGCACCCGCAGCGCATGCCCAAACTAGCCGAGTCGAAGGCCGGATCGTCGATGGCGAGAGCGGTGGCGCCCTCCCAACAGCGACCGTCGCTATGTGGCAGTTCACGGCGACCGACTCGTCTCTCGTCGGTGGGATGTCGGCGAGCATGGACGGCAGTTTTTCCATCGACGCCGCCCCGGGCGACTACACGCTCGTCGTCAGCTTCATCGGCTACCAGACCGTGAGGCGGGACGTAGCGCTCGGCGGCTCCGCTCTCTCGGTAGGCGACCTCTCCCTCGCCCCTGACGCACGCGTGCTCGGCGAGGTGCAGGTGAGTGCCGAGCGGAGCCAGGTGTCGGCGCGCATAGACCGCACCGTCTACAACACGTCCGATAGCCCGGTCACATCGGGAGGATCGGCAACCGACGTGCTTTCGACGATCCCTTCCATCGACGTGGATCTGGACGGCAACGTGTCGCTTCGCGGAGCCGGAAGCGTCGCCATCTTCATCAACGGACGTCCTGCGCCGGTTTCCGGCGATTTCATCGCGGCCTACCTGCGCAGTCTTCCCGCCGGATCGATTGAGCGGGTCGAGGTCATCCCCAACCCATCGGCGGCGTTCGAACCCGATGGTGTAGGCGGAATCCTCAACGTCGTGCTCAAGCAAAACACCGACTTGGGAATGGGCGGCACGCTCACGGCAGGAACGGATTCCCAGGGCGGCTACAACGTAACGGTGGCGCTCACGTACGGTCACGGGCCGTGGTCGCTGGCAGGGACCTATGGTTTCCGTAGCGACGACCGCGACCGCGCAGGCAGCAGCTTTCGGATCAACCGCTACGAGTCCAGCCCGACGACGCTTCGGCAGGAAGAGTCGGAAAACCGCGAGCGCAGCAGCCACTTCGTCAGCCTGTCTGCCGATTATGCGCTGTCCGACGCTACGACACTGACCTCGCAGGTGCAGGCGGGCATCCAGAGCGGAAACCAGGATGAACTGAGCAACACGCTCCGGGCGAGCGCAATCGGCGCTCCCCTCATGCAGTTCGACCGTCTGGCGCTCGAAGAGAGCGATGGTCTCTCAGGCGACGTGCGGCTGGGCGTGCGCCACCGCTTTGGCGAAGAGCATACCCTGACCGTTGAGGCACGGGGACAGGCTGAGGAAGAGGGCGAGTTGCAGACGTTTTCCGAGACGCTGCTGACCGGCACCGGCGACTTGGAGTTGCCACAACGCGTCGACGAGAGTGATTCTGAGCGAGAGGTGTCGCTACGTGCCGACTATACCGTCGGGCTGGGCGCGATCCGGCTGGACGTAGGCTACGCCGGAGGTTGGGAGTACGAGGCGAGCGATCTGGTTTCTGAAACCCAGCGCGGAGGCGTCTTCACTCTTGACGACAACCTGAACAACAGCTACACGTTCGACGAAACGGTCCACGCGCTCTACCTCCAGGCGGCACGCGAGTGGGGGCAGATCGGCCTGCAGGTAGGCGTCCGCGCAGAGCAGGCCACGACGACTTTCGACCTCGAAACGACGGACGAGAGCTTTGGCAACGACTACGCGAGCCTCTTTCCCAGTGCCTACCTGTCGTACAAGCCGTCCGAGTTGACGAACGTACGCGCCGGATACAGCCGCCGCATCAACCGTCCGCGTCGGTGGGAATTGAACCCG
>JAULKR010214206.1:0-15632 GCA_032356305.1 Prasiola linearis | reverse complement strand
ATGTCCAAGTCTTCGCTCGATGCCGGATGGGCCGCCTTCAAGACCATGTTGGAATACAAGTGCGCTAGCGCAGGCGTGGTCTACGAATGTGTCGATGAGCGATACAGCACCCAACGCTGTTCGTGCTGTCAGGAGATTCCTGACAGCAGTCCGAAAGGTAGGGCGGCGCTTGGAATAAGAGAATGGACCTGCTCCGGCTGTGGAGCCCGCCACGACAGAGATGTCAACGCGGCACGGAATATTCTTGCGGTCGGACTTGACCGTCTCGCTGGAGGAACCTGCGAATGAACGAAGAGAGCAAGAATCCTCTTCCTTCAGGGAGAGGAGAGGTCAAACCCCATGGAGAGGATCTCGCGGTTGCCACCCGTACAGCACTTGCCGTGCTGAACGAGTCGATGATGCGCATCGTGAGCGGTGCCGGGACAGGCGTGCTCACGCTCTCGGTCTTGCCCTCGTTCGCGTCGCGCTGGTTGGTGCCGCGTCTGGAACGCTTCCAGCACCACCACCCGGAGCTCGAGCTGCGGTTGCACACCTCCGGGGAGGTCGTCGACCTGTTCGGTTCACCGATCGATGCCGCCATTCGATTCGGGCCCGCGGGTGGGGCCGGGCTTTTCATCGCCGCCCTCATACCCGATGCGCTGTGTCTGGTCGCGGCGCCGGCGCTGGCGGTGCGGATCGGCGACGATGCGGCCCGCCTGCACGACCACCCCATGGCCGTGGATGACGCCCCGCTGCTCCGGGTCCCCTCGAGCGCGACGACGGCCACCGCGACGGAAGGTGTCATCGACGCGCTCGGGCTTGACCGGTCCCGGTTGCGTCGGCGCGTGTTCTCGACGAGCGATCATGTCGTGCAGGCCGCCCTGGCCGGTGCGGCGACCGCGCTGACGCGGCTCTCGCTCGTGCTCGACGACGTCGATGCGGGACGCCTGTTCCTGCTGTTCGACATTGCGGCGCCGCTCGAGCACGGCACCTCCCTGTGCTATGCCGAAACCCGGGCGCGCGACCCGGCGCTCGTTGCGCTGCGGGTCTGGTTCGAGAAGGAGAGCGCGGCGTTCAACCGGCGGATGGCGGAACGGTTGGCCCGGGTCTGATGCGGAGCCCAGGCGGCAGACCCTTCGAGAGGAAGTCCGCCAGGGCAGCTGCGAGCGTCTCCCGAGCCTCCTCGGCCATGTGGTGCCCGCAGTCGATGCCGTGCCCGGACAGCGTCGTCGTCCACGGTCTCCAGACCGCCAGCACGTCACCGTAGAGCGCCTCCAGGTCGTCGCGCAATGACCACGACACGAGTGTCGGACAACGTACCCGTCGGCCCGTCCTTCGGTCTTCCTCATCGTGCTGGCGATCGATCCCGAGCCCTGCCCGGTAGTCCTCGATCATCCCGTGGACCGTGGCGGGATCGTGGATGGCACGCCGGAAGTCGTTTCGGCCCTTGGGGTCCATTCCTGCCGGCGGACCGCCGTACCAGGTGTCCGGATCGGCGAGGATCGCCCGCTCGGGCTTGTCCGACACCGCGAAGAAGAACCGAACCAGTGCCACCAACGCTCGGCGAAGCGGGCGTCGGCGCGCTCCAGCGCCTCGAGGATCGGCACGCCGTCGAGGATGGCGAGACGCGAGACACGCTCCGGATGATCCATCGCGGTGCGAAAGGCGGTGTAGCTGCCTCGATCGTGGCCAGCAAGTGCGAAGCGCTCGAACCCGAGCGCGCTCATGAGCGCCACGCAGTCGCGCGCCTTTGCCCGCTTTGAAGACCCCACATGATCCGGCGTGTCGGCAGGCTTCGAGGACTGTTCGAACCCGCGCAGGTCGGGACACACGACCGTGTGGCTCGCGGCGAGCAGCGGGGCGACCCGGTGCCAGGTCGCATGCGTTCGTGGGTGTCCATGCAGCAGCAGGGGTGGCCCCGAGCCGCCGTGCCGCACCCGGAGCGTCGCCTCCGGCAGCTCGATCGTGTCCAGATGGAAGCCTGCGAACACCGAACCTGCCCGTCAGTCCCGCTTCGCCACGGCCAGCAGGGTCGCTGCCCCGAGCATCATCCCTCCCGTGGTCCGGTTCACGGCAATGGCGCGGGCGGGCGTCATGTCGATGCGCCGCACGAGCGTGCCCGCGAACGCGTAGCCGCAGGCGGCACAGAACTCGATGCCCACGTACACCGCGCCAAGGGCGAGAAGCTGGGGCACGTACGGCTCCTCCGCGCGCACGAACTGCGGCAGGAACGCGGTGAACAGCAGCATGGCCTTCGGATTGGTGATGGCGACGGTGAACTCGCGCCGCATCAGGGTGCGAGCATCCGCCGCCGCGGCGCCGGTGCCCACCTCGAGGCTCCGGGTGCGCATCAGTCGCAGCCCGAGCCAGGCGAGATACGCGACCCCGATCCACTTGATCATCGTGAACGCGATCTCCGAGGCCTCCAGCACCGCGCCGAGCCCGAACGCGACGGCGGTGATCAGGAGTCCGAACGCGGCGAGCCTGCCCGCCAGGCTCGCCACCGTGGGTGCCAGGCCCGAGCGGATGCCGTTGGTCAGGGCGAGCAGGTTGTTCGCCCCGGGGGATGCGACCACGAGCAGGGCGGCGGGCACGAAGCCGAGAAGCTGGTCGGGTGTCATTCGGTTGCCTGCGGTGATGCGAGCCAGGTCGATTCTCGCCTCTCGCGACGTCTGGAACGTAGCATCGCATCAAGACCGAACGCATCGGATCCGGCAATTTGGAACTACGTGCGCGTTGGATCGGCCCGCCCGAGTGGACTGAGCGGGTGGCGGAGATGTGTCCGGCAAGACCATCGATGGTACGCACCGTTTCGCCCTGGCGCGTGCAGCGTGCGCTGACGAAGAACGTGCCGTGGGGGGGCGAGAGCTGCGCGAACGGTGGCCAGCAGTTGCTGCCGGGCAGCACGGTCGGCGATGCAGTGCAAGCAGTTGGCGTCGACGACAAGATCGTACCCGGGCCAGCCGCGTGTGCGGGCATCGCGATACCGACGACCGTGCACCTCGCGTAACGACCGATAAGGCATGGCGTATCGAGTGAAGCTGCCGTCCGATGGACCGACGCAATCCGGAACCCATACGTCGGCCGCCTGTGGCGCCTGATCAGGTTCGTTCGTCATGCCACGTGCCCCTGCCGGTCCGGCGCCGTCCACGCTTGGTCGGCATCGTGAATCGATGATCGTGACTACGGCAGATCCACCGGGTCCACACCGAGATGGTCCGGTTCAATCCGCTCGGGAAGGCGGACGGCGGGAAGTGATTTCCGTCCATCGATGAGCGCTCGACAGACCCGGTGCATGCCGTCCATCACGCGACCCTCGTGATCGAGGATGATCGGGTAGCGGGGGTCGGCGGCAGCGATACGGACGGCGTGTTCGGCCACGTTCCGGCAGGTCGGCTGCGCGCCGCCCAGGTCGTACCAGTAGGCCTTGCCCAGTTCGCGAATCGCGTCCAGCGGGCAGTCGAACGGTTCGAGTCCGCGGGACAACTCGACGAGACGGAAGACATCCCAGGCGAGCAGCCCGTCCGGGGATAGGCGAAAGTGGTACTGCTGGTCCATGGTCGGGTACTCACCCTGGCGGTCGAGCGAACGGTGATCGTACGCGGGGCTCGAAACGGCCGGTTCGAACGCACCCTGTACGGTATCGCGATCACCGACGCCGTGGCCCAGGTCGTGCGGTCGGTCTACGAGACGTCGGACAACGATCGATCGGGACGTGGATGGTGTGCAGCTGCGCGCCGTACCGGCGATCATGCTCACCTCGGCTGAACGGTCCGCTCGAACCGGCACGGCCGCCCGAAGCGCCAAGCCTGCCGCCACCGGGATCCGATACCCTTCGATGTTCCGCCCTGCCCCGACGTCCGAGACCCATGCCGTGACCGCCGCCTCCGCGACCCGGGTACCCGATCCGGATGCCACCGCACTGACAGGACTCGCCGAGCAGGCATTATCACCCTCGGACGTGAATGCACGGATCACGCACGTGCAATGCCTGAGCGGCGGATCGGATCGTCATCTCGTGGCTTGAGCCGTCTTGCAGCGGTCCGGTGCCGATGACACGTTCGCCATCATCAAGGCGGCACGTCCGGCAGCTTCCGACGCTCGCTCGCACGATGTCATCCCACCCTCCGGGATCGCTCGCGAATGGGCAGCGCTGCAGCTGATCGATCAGCGCTCACGGGACACTGCACACGAACCGCGTGCGATCGCCGGCGATCCGGAAACCGGGGTGATGGTGATCGCCGATCTCGGCGCGGGTGCGACGACACTCGTCGCCCCGCTGCTCGGAAGCGACATCCCGACGGCGGAGCGGGCACTGGTCGACCTGGCGAAGGCTCTCGGGGAGCTCCACGCGACGACCACCGACTGCACGGCGGAATTCGCCCGACTCGTGGGTGGCGATCACCCGAAGACAGGCTCGGGCGCTGCCCCGTCATCGGCAGGGTTTCGTCGGTGCGTCGAGATCCTCCTGGCACGGCTGGGCGGAGAGGTCCCGTCGAGCGAGCTCGAGACGCTGGTGTCCCGGTGGGATGCACCGATCGGCTGGACGGTGCTGGTGCATGGGGACCCCTGCCCGGACAACGCGCTGCGCGTGTCCGGCGATCGGGTCGAACTCGTCGATTTCGAGTTTGCCGAACCGGGGCACGCGCTGCGCGACGTGGCCTGGTGGCACTTGGGGTTCCCGTCGTGCTGGTGTGCCGGTGCCGTTCCCGAGACGCTCGTGGCACGCGCCGACACGGCCTACCGCAGGGCGGTGTCGATATCGATGCCGGTGGCCGAGGACGATGATGTCTGGACCGACGAGTTGGCCCGGGTCTGCACGCTGCAGGCGCTCATCAGCGCATCCCGACTGGTGGACGGTGCCCTCGGCGACGATGAACCCTGGGGCACGGCCCGGTGTCGAGAGCGTCTGTTGCACTGGTTGCGCACCTGCATCGGGAAGCTCGATGCGCGGAACCTGCTGCCGGACTTCCGACGCGTCATCAGGGTCTGGATCGCTACCGTGGAGGGCATCGACGCCGGTCGCGGCGAGCTGGGTGCCTACCCGGCATTCGCACCCCGCACCGTGTCCGCCCGCGCCGCGTCCCCGTTGGCCATGGCGATCGTGGTACGGGCGGGTCTCGTGCTGCTCCAGCGACGCTGGCGCCGCGGCCGGGGATTCGTGCACGAGTTTCCGGGCGGGCATGCCGAACCCGGCGAATCGGCGAGGCAGACGGCTGCCCGCGAGCTCGTCGAGGAGACGGGGCTCGTCGAGTCGACCGTCGCGCACGAGAGTCTGGCCGTGTCGCGAGATGGTGGTGCGATCGCGTTCGTGGTGTTCGACTCGTGCTCCATGCAGGAGCCCGTACGCACCGAGCAGACGCGCCACCAGCACTTTCTCTGGCTGACACCGCTCGACGTGCCTGTGCAGGAGTTCGCGCCGGCGGATGCAGGGTTCGTTCGCCTCACGCTGCCGTCCGTGGTCGAACGCCTGTCCGGCGAACGGTCGAGCGCAGCCGATGCGAACGACCCGTGAGTCTCCTTGCTTCCAATGCGTCGGTGAGTTCGGCCGGACGGGTCTCGCCGATGGCGCCATCCGTGACGGGGAGGGTCGCGATCCGCGTCCTTGCCTTGTCGACGCGGTGCCCATCGATCGTGTCAGGTGCCGGTCGATGAAGGGCGGCATCGAGACTCTGCGGTTGCACTTCAACGCGTACCGGATGAAGGACGGGGACGAGACCCTCGGATGACGGCGACACCGGACACGCCTGCCACCGATCGCATGCCGCTCGCCGTCGGCGCGATCCTGATGTCCGTGTTCGCGCTGTCGGCAGGAGATGCGATCATCAAGCTGACCAGTGCGAGCTTCCCGATCTGGCAGGTCTACGTGTTGCGCTCCCTGCTGATCCTGCCGGTACTGATCGTCCTGCTGCGCCGGCGCGAACCGGGCCTCTCGTTCGTGCCGAGGAGCCGTCGATGGGTACTGATGCGAAGCGCGCTGCTGGTGCTGATGTGGGTGGCCTACTACACCGCCCTGCCCGAGATCGACCTGTCGCTGGCCGCGGCCGCCTACTACACCTCGCCGCTGCTGATCGTGCTGCTCTCGGCCAGGCTGACCGGTGACCGGGTCGGCTGGCGCGTGCGAGGTGCGGTAGCGCTCGGGTTCGCCGGCGTGCTGGTGATGCTGCGGCCGGGGTCGGTACCGTTCGATGCGCACGTGCTGCTACCGTTCCTGGCAGCCCTGCTCTACGCGCTGGCGATGATCATCACGCGGGTGCGGTGCAGCGAAGAGAGCCCGCTCGTGCTCGCACTGGTACTGAACACCGCGTTCATCGGGGTGGGCGCGGTCGCGACGCTAGCCGGCCTCCTCGTCCCGGTGCCCGATGCACTCGCATCGTCCAGCCCGTTCCTGTTCGGTGAGTAGACAGCCCTCGGTTCTCGTGAGGGGGTGGCGATCGCCGCGCTCGCTCTCGCGATGCTGATCGGCAGCATCGGTGCGGCGGTGGCCTACCAGGTCGGTCCGGCACCCGTCGTCGCCACGTTCGACTACGCCTACCTGGTGTTCGCAAGCCTGTGGGGCGTGCTGCTGTTCGCCGAGATACCGGACCTGATGACCCTGGCGGGCATGGCGATGATCGCCGCCGGCGGTGTGCTCGCGGTGCGTGGAGAACGGGTACCGGCGGCCCCGGCGGCCGGAAGATGAGCAGGCTGGCAGCCTCCTTGGTTGACGACGGACGATCCAACCTCATGCGTGCCGAGTACCCGATCGCCTTCGCCCTGTTGCAGGTGGCCGTTCGTCCACGGTGCTGTCCTGCTTCTGCCGAGTGGTCGATGCCGACTCGGCAGGCCGTCTATCGGGTCGATGCCATCAGCACGCTGCCCCCCAGATAGCAGCCGCCGCTGGCGTAGCCGACGTTGCGCCTCGCCCGCCTGCTTCGAAGCGCCTGTCGCGCTCGGGAGGCCGCCAGGGCGTAGCAGGAGAGCACCAGGGCGGCGACGACGATCGAGGTGAACAGCAGCACCGCGTACTGAAGCAGCAGATGCCGGGACGGATCGACGAACTGGGTGATGAAGGCCATGTAGAAGACGATTGCCTTCGGGTTCAGCAGTGCCGTGACGAATCCGGCGTCGAAGCTGCGGCGATGGTCCCGAGGTGATGTGCTGGACGGCATGCTCGGCACCCCTGCACGTTTCGCCTCGATGATCTGACGGATGCCGAGCCAGGCCAGATACACGACCCCCAGCCACTTCACGGCGAGGAACAGCGTGGCCGAGGCGGCCAGTACCGTACCGACCCCCAGAAGGGAGAGCAGTATCAGGCACGCACTCCCAAGCGACTCGCCGAGCAGGCAGAACCCGGCACTTCGACGCCCGCCGTTCAGCGCCTGTGCAGTGATCAGCAGGACGCTCGGTCCGGGGATCGCGGACAGCACCGCGCAGGCGATGACGAAGGCCAGCCAGTTGTCGAAACTCATGAGTCGTCGGAGCCTGCTGGAGACAAGTCAGTATGGACGATGCCGGGACACCCGTTGGCCGTGCATGGCAAGCTTGTCGAGAGAACCTGTCGAGGCACGGCACCGTCCCGCCGTGTCTTGTGGACGCCACGATTCGCCTGTCCGAGCACTACCCCGAATGCTGAAGATCGTACGCCGCCTGTTGCCGGAGTTCGGTACCACCTACGGACCGGCCGGAAACGGGCCCTTTCCAACCGTGATGGTCCTGCACGGCTCCGAAGGAGCCCTGTCAGGCTGGTCGCATCGCACCGCCGTGATGCTGGCAGCGCACGGCTTCCTGGCCTATCCGCATCCCTATTCCCGGGGAGGGAATGCCTGGAACGCCGGTGCCATTCGAGAGGTGCCGATCGATCGGACGGAGCAGGCGTTGATCGCTCTGCGCAACTTCGAACACTGTTCGGGCAAGGTGGGTCTGTACGGGCTGTCGCGTGGTGGCGAGCATGCGCTGCTACTGGCCTCGCTGATGGCGGCCGACGGGTCGACGGACCAGGCCGATGCGCTGGCCGCCCACAGCCCGGCCGATGTGGTGTGCGGTGCGTTCGATGCGAAGCGGTATCGGGACAGCGGCGACCCGGGATGGATCCCGTGGGATCCGGCCGAACGGGCCTGGTCCTGGCGCGGATCCTCGGAAGACTTCAAGCCGACGACACCCATAGAGATAGAGCGCTACGAAGGGCCGATCTGCTTGAGCCACGGCACCGAGGACCGGATCTGGGATGTCGAGATGACGAGAAGACTGGAACAACGGCTGAAAGGTCGTGACGCTCACCTGGAGGTGCACTTCGACGAAGGCGAAGATCACGTGCACCGCAGTGAAGCGGAGAACGTGCACAACGAGCGCCTGCTCGTCTTCTTCGAGCGATTCCTCCGGTAGCGTCGAGTCCAGCTCGGTGACCGAATCTCGTACGAGCTGAGCCACGAAACGACCCAGCCGGTTGCAAGGGCCGGGGGCACGTCGTCGATCGGCTCATCCATGGTGCGAAGTTGAGCGACGGAACGCTCGAGATAGACGGTTTTCCAGAGCACGACCGCCGCTGCGAACCGCCTGCGACTTGTCATGTTTCTCATGACTTCCTGGCCACGACGAAACAGCTGGATGCGCTCTTGAATATATCTTCAGATTCAGTCACTTGAAAGCCGCCTGCCTTCAACAGGATTTTCACATCGGAGCTTGTGAATCTTCTTATGGGAATTGGAATCAGTCCGAATTTGCACAAAACTCGCACCAGCTGGATCTGAAGATTAACCAAGAATGACATCTTCTGACGCAAGCAAGGTGTTACGGAAATGAACAGGCCTTCTGGTTTTAGCAATTTATTTATTCGCAGCACTGCATCCCGAGGGTTGGCGACCGTATGCAATATGTTGAAAGCCAGGATGACGTCGTACGATTTATTGTCAAATTCCCTATCAAAAATGTCAGCTTTCTTGAAAACTACGTTCTCCACCTTCGCAACGGCTGCCTTCTTCCTTGCTATTTCAATCATTCCCGATGATATGTCGACAGCGTGAATCTCTCGAACCTGACGGGAAAATTGGCACGTCGCGGTTCCTGTCCCACACCCGACATCGAGAACTGTATCGCCACCCTTGAGAAATCTTCTGGAATTTTCTCTGGCCCTGCCATGAACATACTCGAATCGCTCTTCGGTCTTGTCGTAATTCTTGGATACTCCGTCCCAGAACCTCACCATTCTATTCACTGTCTACACCTTTGCGAGAGAAACATGACAGCCGCATTCAGATACGCTTGAGGCAGGTTGACCGAAGCGGCAGCACAAGGAAAATCGGGCCGGTGACGGCTGCAAGTCCCTGTTCGCCACTTCGGTGCCCATTGATGCCTTGGCATTCATCTGCATGCATCTGCTGACGGTCAGTTGATTGAAATCATCTGTCGAGAGGACTGCGCCAGTTCACGAGAGACCGTGAAGCCGCGCGGGCAAGACCCATCGGCAGGTACCGGGCAACAGGACCGTCTTCATTGGCAAGCATGATGACAACCAGATCTTCGTCAACAAACCTGAGCATTTGCGCGTAGTTGAATCCATTGGCGCCGCCATGCCAGTGCAGTGGTCCAACGGGCGAATCTGCAGTCCATATTCCATAGCCATAGAATTCGAATCCATCGCCAGATCTGCCGACGTGCCGACCTTGAAGTGCTTCGACGTCGCTCGCACCAAGAAGCTCCGCCCCGGAGAGGGCATCGTGCCAGTTCAACAGATCGTTGGCGGTTGTCAGCAAACCACCGTTGCCACGTAGATTCCAGTACGGCCCATCCTCGGCCCATGAAGCCTCCGGCGTGGCGATGCTGCCTCTTTCGATGCGAGTCGCGGCGATCGAATGACCGTTCCAGTACAGCGCAAGGCTGCCGCCTTCACCGTATCCAACGGCAATCGAGCGATTCGTCCAATCGGGTATAACATAGCCAGTCTCGGCCATGTCTGCCTGCATCAACACACGCTCACGCAACGCAACTTCATAGGATTGACCGGTGGCTGTCTCGGCAATCGCAGCCGCAAGGCTGTATCCGACATTGGAGTAGGAGAACTCGGTCCCTGGCGAAGCTTCCAGCGGCGTAGACCAAGCCAGATCCAGATACTCTGCGCGACTGACCGGATCGTAGTCACCGCCCAGTCCGGCTGGGAAGCCCGCAGTGTGAGTCAGCAGTTGATGTATCGTGATTGTCGCCTTGTCCTCGGTTACACTGCTGAAGTGATCGGACAACTGATCCTCGACATTCAGCAAACCGTCCTCCTGCAGAGACAGTATCAATGCCCCGGTGTATTGCTTGGTAATTGAGCCCATCGGGTGGACAGTACCGATCACATTGGGAATTCCAGCTTCCCTGTCAGCGAAGCCGGCTGCGGAATTCAGCAATATCTCGCCGCGATGACGTACCAGCACGGATCCCGAGAAACCACCGTCAACTGCTCGCTGATAGAGGGCGGGTACTGTCCATCCATCTTCGGGTGCAGCTCCAGGTGACCATCCGATGTCAATTTCGGTACAGCCGACGTTGATTCCGATCACGGTGACGAACAAGGCGCCAAGCTTGATCTTGCGCCTTTGAGATGATCGGTCCCGGGGATGGCTATTCATTGTAGATCCGGACGGGTTTCGTTGCAGAGATGATCGAGTGCTGTCGCAAGATCTATTGCTTCGCTTCTTTCGGCCAAGTCCACGAGTACCAGATAACCAGCAGCAAGCTGATGCTCATTGCCACCTTGAAGAATATCTGGTCAGGAGTCGTCCATCCGCTGGACGCCACGAAGTACAGGTTCAATACCCCCATGCTCATGTTGAGCCGGCAATTGACGACCCGCTTCAGTATCCGTGAAAGGAAGATCATGAGTACTGGTATTTCATGCACCATGGCAGCGACAAGCAGCATGCCTGCGCTCGTCTCATGACCGCGCACCGTGCCGGTGAGAATTTCCTCGATCGCTCCAGTCGTGATCAACCACTGAAAGTCGGCAAATAGTATGTTGAACAAAAGAATCATCCACAAGGCCGAAAGCGCTGCCTTACGATCCGTCTGCCTGTTTTCGGTAGTCATTGCATTGCCCTTGTGACATGGGTATTCCATCAGGCGGCGTCCGCCCGGTCTCGAGCGATTTCAGGCACGGCGCTCGAGGATGAATTTCGCCAGGCCGTTCGTCATGCCGGCGCTCAGCCGGAAATCCTGCAGCGCCCCGCGTAGCGGGATCTTCGCTACCCGCTCACCCGATGCCACGATCCGGCAGACCGTGCGCAGCAACACGTCAGCGCGCGAACGAGAAAGCCATCAGGTGAGAGCCTGGATCCGGACCAGACCGATCAGGTGAAACGATCCGGATATCAGACAGACCGTGGAACTCCAGGCCCGAAAGGCAGCGCTGTTTCCGAATGCTGCAGGTCGGACCAGCAGGAGTCCGCCCAAATCCGCGTCAAGTAGGCGGCAGTAATCAAGACGATCACGAGCTTCACTGCCGGAAGCGCCCGAATGACGCCTGCAGCACGAGTCCGACGGTCAGAACCATCAGCGCGATGCGGAACAAGGCGCAGCGGTCGCTGACACCGTCGTTGACCGCGACCGTGCCGAGCGGACCGAGGAGGTGGAAGAACGTGGCCCCGTCAGATATGCACGGTGTCGGTATGGCCCGAGAACTTGCAGGGCGACGCGTGACGAAAATCACGGTGCTCGCCCGGACGCGTCCTGTCCGGTACAGACGACGAACACGGCCTTCCTCTTGCCCGGCTGCCAACGGCGCTCGATGCGAAAGCCACCGCGGACCAGGTCGTCGACGAGCTTTTCCGACGTGAACACCTGGAGTGGCGGGATCAGTCCAAGTGCACCGAGCGGCGATGTGACGAAACGCAGCGCCGGCAGAACGTCGGCGATGCAGGGCGTGCTGGTCACGAAGTGCCCACCGGGACGCAGCAGCTCGTGCACCTTGCGGATGACCGCGCCACGATCGTCCACCAGCTGCATGACCGACAGTCCGAGCACGACATCGAAGCGACGCATCCCGGGGTCGAAGGCCTCGATGCTCGACGTCTCGAAGCTCACGCCCCGAATCCCGTCGGTCTCCGCGCGTCGTCGCGCGATGTCGATCATCTTCTCGGAGCCGTCGATCGCGTGCACGTGCGCGACGTGCGGCGCGTGCAGCATCGCCGTTCCGCCGGTGCCGCAGCCGAACTCGAGCACGCGCGTGTCGGGCGTGAACAGCTCCCGCGTCATCGCGAGCTTCTCGGCGTAGGCGGCCTCGTCCGCGATAGGCGTTCTCGCGTAACGGGGGGCCATCCGATTCCAGAACCGGGCTGAACGCGGGTTGTCGAGTGTCGTGGTCATCGTATCGTTCTCAGGGATCGTGGTCGGTGCAGGAAGGTGTTCGAGTCGGCGCGGGCTGCGCGATGGCATCGGGCCGTCACGCCGCCACGTGCGGTCTCGTGCCGATGTACGCGACACTCGCCTCGGACAGAGAGGCGCGGTAGCGGAGCGACGTGTGGTGTAGATCGACAAGTCCGACACGGCTCAGCCAACCGTCGACGGTCCCGGCCTCGACGGCATGAGTCCGCCATCGAAGGTGCACCCAGAGCCCGGGGCCGGAGCGACGCGTGACGCAGACAAGTAGACGTCCGCCGGGACGCAGCACCCGTACCATCTCGCGCAGCGCAGGCGCCGGATCGGAGAGGTGCTCGAGAACGTGCGCCGCGAGCACGATGTCGAACACGCCGTCATCGTAGGGCAAGCTCTGCACATCGCCTTGACGAAGTACCGGCTCCAGCCCTGCCGCGCGCAGCGTCGTACCGGCACGGCGCAGCATGTGCGGCGAGAGATCGAGTGCGTGCAGGGAGAGCGGAGCGGCAATCGCTCGCGCCAGGGCGATCGACATCGCGCCGGTGCCGGCGCCTGCGTCCAGTACCCATGCCGGCCCCTCCCCCCGAGCGAGCGACCCGTCACCGAGTAGCTCCCCGACAATCTTGTCGTAGGCACTCGGCACACCGAGTCGGGCGAGAGTGTGCTGCCAACCGCGCGCAACCCGGTCGTAGCGGCGGCGAATCTCGTGTGCGCTCAGCGGATCACGGCGCACCGACACGTGCCAGCTACCAAGACTTGCATCGAATACCGGAATCGTCTGCACCTCGTTCACCACCCTCGCCTCTCTGTTGGAACGATGGATAGGCTAGCGAAGCGGGTACGGGAGTACCATGCCCGGCAGTGCAACCCCGGTATGCGGATCGGTATGGACTGGCGCTCGGTACGCTTCGACTGGAATCGCGTGCGAGCCTTCCTCGTCACGATCGAGGAAGGCTCGCTATCCTCGGCCGCCCGCGCGCTCGGCACCACCCAGCCCACGCTCGGGCGGCAGATCGCGGCGCTGGAGAAGGAACTCGGTATCGCGTTGTTCGAACGCGTCGACAACCGTCTGAAGCCGACGCCCGGTGGGCTCGAATTGCTCGAGCAGGCACGGGCAATGGGCGCTGCGGCCAGCGAATTGTCGCTGCGTGCCTCGGCACAGTCGACCGACCTCGAGGGCAGCGTGCGCATCACCGCCACGAACCTGATGGCCGCCTACGGTCTGCCTCCTATCGTGGCGAGGCTCAGACGTCTCGAGCCCGGCATTCGTGTCGAACTCGTCTCGACCGACGACGCGAGCCATCTCGGGCGTCGTGAAGCGGACATCGCCATCCGCGCCTTTCGCCCCGCCCAGCCCGATCTGATCGCGAAACGGGTGGGTGATGTCACCGCGGGCTTCTACGCCGCATCGGCCTATCTGGAGACACTCGACGAGCCGCCCACCATCGAGACGCTCGGGCGCGCCGCCCTTGTCGGCTCGTCCGACAACGCGCCGATGATCGCGCTCTGCCGCGAGCACGGTGTCGAGCTCTCGCCGGAGCAGTTCGTGGCCGTCTCCGACAGCCATGTCGTCCAGTGGGAACTGGTCCGCCAAGGTGTCGGCATCGCCCTCCTGCCGGACGAGATCTGTCGGTCGGACCCGGGCGTGCGCTCGGTGATACGCGGGTTCGAGTCGCTACGCTTCGAGCTCTGGCTCGTCGCGCACCGCGAGCTCAGGACGAATCGGCGCGTCAGGCGAGTCTTCGACGTGCTGAGCGAAGCGCTGTCTCGCAGCGATGACCGAGGGGAGGAGGGATCGCCGCGCAACTCGTGACGTCGCCACTTGCGTCTCGGCGTCTCGGCAGGTTCGCGTTCGGGCTGCAGAGTGGTTCACTCGCACTCGCCTTCGCTGCGCCCCGGAGGATCGCTGCTCCGTACCGGCCAGGCGCGGCGGGTACAGAGCCTCCGGAACGTGGAGGCAACGGCTACCGGGTACACGGTCGGGCAACGCGGATGCACTCCATGACGGCGAGGCACCCCCACGCTCGATGCGGCAGGTCTGCAACGTCCCTCCCCTCCTCCACCTTCGCCCGTCGAGACGGTGAGCGGTGCCACGCACCGGCACCGGATTGCCCGGTGGTGCGGACCCGTCCGAGAACGTATCAGCCCACGGCCGAGAAGTGGTTCGCCACCCCCACGGACACGCGCAGGATCAGATCGTAGGCCTCTTCGAGAGGTCTGACGAAGTCGCGCTCGATGCTCTGGTACCGCGCATCCCCTTCGGCCGGGTAGTCGGCCGGCTCGTCGAGCGAGATGCGCGCCTCGTCGTGCGGATCGGTCGGAAAGGTCTCGCGCAGCGTCGCGCAGGCCTGCGGCACGTCGAGGGTGAAGATCAGCGACATCACATCCTCCCGATTGAATCCGCCCTGCGGTGTGAAGGTCGGCAGGCGGGCGGCGATCAGGAAACAGTGCTGGATGGCGGTGAGCCGCACGGCGTGCAGGAGATCGAGGCTGACCGGTGTGTGGCCGCGTGGCGGCAGATCCATCTGTCCCAGGATGCGCGTCAGCGAGATCGCGTCCGAGCGCAGGCGGGCGGCCAGCTGCAGGGCCGTGAAGTAGCGGTGATCCTCGGACAGTGCCTCGGCCAGCACCGCACACGGTGCCTCCAGGGCACGCTCCTCGCCCGAGATCGGCCGCGTGGCCCAGAAGCTGCCGTCGTAGAGCTTCATGTAGGCGATCAGCGTCTTCATCTCGGAATGGCCGTTGGCCGTCGCGACCAGTCGCATGATCCGGGCGAAGCGGTCCGACCGCCGCGCAAGACCCGCATAGGCCTCCGGCTCGACCGCGACCGCGCCACCGACCCCGCCCAGAAGGTTGGCGAGCAGGCCCATCTGCTGGAGGATGGCGTTGTGCGGGATGGCGCGGATGCGCCGCAGCGAGGTCTCCTCGTCCACGCCTCGCTCGGACTGGCGACGCGACTTGCGGCTGCCGGTCTTCGGTAGGATCGCGAAGCCCATCGCACCGAGCACGATGTTGTAGGCCGGGTCGGCGAACAGCTCCTCCTGCCGCTTCTTGACCGCATGGAAGAAGTCCAGGCTGGTCGCCGTGTCGCTGTAGAAGGGGTCGTCGGCGCTCGCCGCACACGCTTCGCCGTGAGCCTTCAGGATGCCGATCAGCGTGCGTCGAGCCATCCGCTCGCCGGTGAACCACACGTAGCCGTCGCCACCCTGGAAGCTCTGCTCGTGGACGAGGTGGATGCCGCGGCTCGAGAACTGGCGCCGCGCCCACGGGCTGCAGGCGTACAGGCAGCGGTCGACGATGCCGCCGGGGTGTCCGCCCCG
>JAULKR010214095.1:0-15638 GCA_032356305.1 Prasiola linearis | reverse complement strand
ACACACACACACACACACACACACACACACACACACACACACACACACACACACACACACACACACATACACACGTATGCAGAAATGTGCTCTGAAATAGACATGGACTACGAATTATGTAGTTACCCACACAGCACCGCAGTCGGTCTGCAGTACCCCCACCCGGATAGGAAACCTTGACTTCAAACGTTGATATTCACGGCTAGAAGAGAAGCATTCAATGGCGTACCTCCCTCCCATGAGCATCATAGCTGCCCGGGGCAGCTCCGACATGACGCAGTGTTGCCTTGATCCCATCCACTGTCGGGAGCGCCACACCGCACACGTTGGTCCCAGGAACTGCCCGAAGATTGGGGGCTCCTTCGAACATCACCGCCAGGTGCTCGCTTTGGCACCCTGAGAAGTGGTCCTCCTGCATTGCAAGCATCGTGGTGTGGGACTCGGAGGAAAGTTTGAAAATTCACTTTACCGCAGAGTAAACCTCATGTAAGCCTCGGGCAGCACTTGTGGAGCTTGTTTGGCAAGACTTGAGAAATCTTTTAGGAAAGACTTGAGTAACTTGCTAGGGAAAGACTTGGGCAATGTTTCAGGAACGACTAGGGAAGTGTTTTAGGCAAGTCAAGAGTAATGCTTTAGGTAAGACTTGAGTAGCATTAGGTAGTGTGAGAGATAACATTTGGTAATGTGATAGGTAAGACTCAGATAGAACTCGGGTGCAACCTGGGTGAGACTCAGCCTGTAACCGAGCAGAGGACATGTTAGGATGAAGCGATGCCGTGATTGCAGTGAAAGGCGAAGGAGGACCTCTTGGCTGAGATAGCCGTGTCCGCCTCTGGTGGTCAACCACTTTTGGCAGCAGCATGGTAGTAGCACAATTACAGGCGAAGTTCTTCAGTCGAATTCTTTCCCGCATCTTGAAATGAGTACTAAGCTTCATCCTCAGGTGCAACACCACAACTCTTGGTACAGCGTTCTACCATCTGATTGAACAAAAACAAAATCACTCGTTTTAGGCACTTCTTTGCTCGATAATTTACACATTTTCTTCAAGCTCTAAAATGATTTACTCCTTTACTTTTGCTATCAAGGCAGGGAGCCCCTAATGGAGAGCTGAGCAGGATTAAGTGTTGTAGGAAGCTGCATATAGTATTCTCGTGGCACTTAAAATTAGCACAGAAATGTACCGACACCAGGATCAGGAATTGAAGTGCGCTTATGTGCCATGAGATGAGAGGGCAGTGTGTGATGTCGACCACAATACCAACGATGGAAGATGTTGTTTTTGAGATATGATTGACCTCTAACATATTTTGCATACTTATCACATTTTGTATTCCTGTATATACTTACTTTCAATTTCAGATTCCTTTTTACTCATTTTCCCAGTGTTCTCACCTTCTTCATGGGTGTGAAGAAATGCATGTGGACACAAGTAAACACAAGGACTTCGTGTCGTTCCCAATGATGGCAACACGCACCTTGATGATGGTGTGTGCTCCCAGAACCGCTCCTGAGCGTGCAGCCACCATCCTGTCGGCCGAAGCTTGCACTGCATCCTGCACACCGCAGCACACAGCTGCATGAGACCGTGACAGCCACGGCCGTACTTTCAGAGGGGGACCGAGATCACAGCCGCGGAAGGCGGATGCGTCGCGCAAGCGCTTCGCACTCTCACATGCCCTTTTGAAAGCAGCCAGTAACCACGGGCGAAATATCGACAAACCCTGATCCAAATTCTTCTGCCGTGCAAGGATGAGCAGATTTAAGGTCAGCGATCCGATGTTTTTGCACTGACCATCCTGTCGAGGTAAGGAAGGGGCTATGCACTGCCATTGAAGGTGGCTTGGTGTGCACCTCACAAGGCGTCAGTTGAGGTAAGCTCCTTCAAATGTGTCAGGTAAAGTGAAGGTACTTAATTAGAACAAAACAACGGGAAAAGAGACGACACAAAGTAAAGTCCCGGATACGTCAACAACTCAGAACCAATGGTGCAGGCTGAGCACATGAGGTACAGCGTGACTTCCAGAGGGCTTCTTGCTCGTAAGATTCCTGTCTGACTGTCTTTCTGACTGACTGACTGACCGACTCACTGGCTGGTTGACTAACGGATGTCCCAAAGGCGTGCTCAGCACCATCGGATGCTGCATCCGGTGGTCAGACAGGTGTGTCGAAGGGACATACGAGCGCTGCTGTGGGGTCCTCCTGGGTGGCTGCTTTGGGACAACGGCAAAGGAGAGAGGGCACCTCCTTCACAATTGAAAGGAAGGGGGGGGGGGGGGGGGGGGCGGGGGCACGAAGACCACTGGGTGAAAACTCGAGGCACGAACTATCGTTGGTTAACTGTCAGGGACTCTCCGCCGAGGAGGTGACTGGTTAGGCAACTATGTGTCGATGTGCTGACTGTGTACCAATTGTAGTCACAATTGATTAATCGTATTGATACGCGATGTTGTGTTGCTGCACCTGGAGGTCCTCCTGCGAAGACAGCTGGCTGCTCCCAAAAGCACCGTCTGCCAAGGCAGACAGATCGGCAGCGGAGGCAGCCGTCAACAGCCGTGAGGGATGGTGCAGCGACATTGCCGCAAGAGGATTGCGACGCAGCATACGTTCTTTCACACTGCACTCGCTCAAATGTCATTGTCAGTCAGTTAGTCAGTCAGTCAACCAGTAATCGTTTTCGTCGTCATGATGAGTCATGTCGCTCGGTGTGTTCATAGGCAAGCGCTTGGTTTGTGGCTTGTGATTTGCGGTTTGTAATTTATGGCTTTTGGTTTTTGATATGCTCACAGAAACGAATCAATGTAGGCAGAGAGCAGAGGCACAGATGCGAGCAAGCACAATGACATACGACACATGTTCCTGCCAACTGTGGAGCACAACACTTCTTTGAATGAACTGATGCAATCCATTGGGGGATGTGAGAGTATGCAGCTGGGTGAGTGCGAGTGTTTGTATGAGATTGATTGCATGCACTCATGACAAATTATCGCCTCGAGGCAGGACACTTCAGTCAGCTGCCCAGGGGAATATAGCTTGACAACCCCAGCTGGGAGTGATTGCACAGACTGTAGGCTGTGGGCTGCTGATTCGGTACATTGCGCTGTGTAGCACTCGAGAGGGCGTACTGCAACACTGTGCAATACTTGAGAGTTGGTGTAGTGCAAGGCAGTGCAGACTTCTGGGGATGGACGGCCCCTTTGCAGTAAAGCACTCAAGGGAGGGTGTGCCACAGCATAGTACAGTACAGCACTCAAGGGAGGGTGTGCCACAGCATAGTACAGTACAGCACTCAAGGGCGGGTGTGTCGCAACATTGTACAGCAGTCTAGCGAGGGTGTGCTGCAGCAGCGTGTCACACTCAAGCGTGTACCTCTGCAACTCTGGGCGCTCCCCCATCCACTCGCCAAAGCTGACGTGTCCCGCAGCGCCCGGAGCAAAGCCGCTGTCATTCAGATACGCAGTGAACGCTATCAACGTGAAGTAACGGTCCAGATACTCCAGACACACCTGAGCGGTGACAGCATCAGCAGCCGTCCATCACTGTCTTGCCCATACCAATGATGCCGTGTTTGCCTTAATTGAAACCCAATTAGTGATTTGCACCATCCTACCCTTGACAAGATATATATAGTCATGCTGCATCTCACGTGATTGGCTTGATTCGAAATTGCCGTGATGGCAATTGACAATTGTGTGAATAATGTGACTCTGAATCTTGTTCTGGAAACGCAAGATGAAGGGAACCACAGATTCAGGCTCAAAATCTCTGAGCTCGACATCCCTGCACTTTTGTTCAAATCGTGTCGACCACTGCAATATGACAACCTGTGAGTCATAGAACAGATGACATAGCGTGCCTTCGTAAAGAGCCAACAGGCGACAGACATATGCAGCACCAAGGTACTGCTGTCGGTCGAAGTATCGATCAGATTCTTGATCGAAATCCCACCATGTTCATCAATCTGGACAGACTGAAGTACGAAGTGCTGAATGTCACGGCAGTAGGCCGGACATGATGCACAACACAATGGTTCCAAAGTTGTCAACTAGGGGCCGAACGAATGGAAAGCCTGGGCAAACCCGTAAGGGCTCCGTCTTACTACTTTCAGCGTACATGTGCATTTGCGTTCATTGCCTTGTCTTGATGTCGGGCGTACGAGGTTTGGAAAGTTGACTTGCACGTGATGCATGAGGCTGAGTCAATGGCAGCGTCACCAGGTCTGCTTGATGATTGATGTCTTCGATCGATGGGTGTGCTTTGAAGGGCGTACGGTGCAATATTTGTCAGCGCTTTTGACAACTTCGTAGTCAGCAGCACATAGTGAGCTGGAGCAGATACAGGCTAGAAGGCATATAGTAGGCTGCATGATCCCTACTCACACGTTGCCACATCAACAAAGGGCAGAAGCACTGTGAAGAGGCTAGGAGCGCCCCAGCGAAGCCTTTGGCTGCTAGTGACAGACAGCGGACAGTGCACAGTGTACACACCTGCAGCAGTGCGTTGCGCTTGGCCTCGTGGCCTTCGTGCATCAGACGGCTGCGGTAGCCAGCGATTGCCTCACGAAGATTCTGCATCGCGCTGCACGCAGCCAATACATTGGCAGTTGGAGTGCTAGAATAGAGGTCAGATACTGCCAGCTGACAAGCTAGTGTAGAAGTCAAAATATCGGTATGTGGAGTAGTAGACATCAAAGTACTAACATTCGGATTACTGATAGTCAAGTTGCGTAAATGCAGAGAAGTGGTTGTTAGAGTGCTGGTAGTTTGAAGACTGTAGATTTAGCAGTCGTTGGGAGGGCTCCAGGGCAGTCCTCTATCGGATGAGGAGCCAGCAATACAGATGGGTGCACCAACCGCAGACCAGACGCGCTCATCAGTGATGAGTCACTTGAATCTCAGTGTTGATGAATGAGTGATTCATGTGATGGCACATGGCTGCACCTCTGAAGAAGCGATGCCTGAGGCACGGGACCTGCTGGAAGCACTGCTTGATATCTGGAAGAGAAGGGCCGCAGGCATCTGAGCAGTGGGGGGAATGCCCGTGCCGGAATGATGCCTGAAACGTATGCACTGGGGTTGCTGAATGCAATGCTTTTGAACCTTTAGTAGTTTTTTTTGGCTAAAATAAATAAATAAATGCCTGAAACGTATGCACTGGGTTCGCTGTATGCGATGCTTGTGAAACCTGGATCAGTGGATCAGTGCAGCATTGGGTGTCCGTGCAATGCAACACGTGTCCACGAGCGATGCAGGAGCAGCTATCGCCTGTTGCACTTCCAATTTGGCACTGCCTCAAACACACGGTACGACAGACCACCAGTGGTGACATCGGCTAATCCAGCTATCACTAATACTCGGAGAGGCCCTGTGACAGCTGAGCACTTGACAGCAGCACTTGACAGCTGTGCACTTCCTCGACCCTGATGCCGACAAAAAGGCATGTCATGATCCCGTCTGCCAGCGGAGCTCTGTCTGACATTACTTCCGAGTCCAAAGCCTGGCTAGAAGCACCCCTTCAGCGGCCTTCTGTCCTCGTCAGCCGCCGTCACGTGGTCCCATCACGTGACAGGGAGCCGCGAGTCAATCAGCAGCGGCAGCACGCACACCTGCAGGCATCGATGATGGAGTCCAGGCTGGTTTTGGCCTCCAGACTCCAGGGCAGCACCCGCAGCAGCGACCTGACGGCTCCGAAGTTCCCTGCCTTCAGCTCCGCTTCCGGGGAGACGGGCTCTGGCGTGGCATCCTTTGGCGGGGGATCCTTTCCCGGATCGCTCCTGGACCGCCGTACGTCCATGAACCAGGAGGCTGCGGGGGAGGGACGACAACAACGACACCACCCCTCAGCAAGGGGCACTGCTGAAACGAGCAGAGTAGCCTTGTCCCGTCAGAGCTCCTCGAAACAATTGGAGTACTTAAGGTATATCAGAGCTCCTCAAAACGATTGGGTAGGCAGGTCATATCAGAGCCCCTCGAATTTATCGGAGCAGCAATGTGGAATGCAAGGGAGCACTCTAGGGTAGCCTTCTACTAGATTGAACAAGGCACTCTGTACAACGTTGTGTCCCAAAGGACAACGTGGCTCGGGGTGAGCAAGTAATACATATGGTGTTGACGTAGAGGTACAGAGTGCAAGGCAATGCTCCAGAAGGATTTCTGCTGCATACTAGAGAAACGCTCTCCCCCTTCCCTTCCTTCTCTATGACCCAGTGTGAGTGATTCTTTACCAGACACTTTATTGCACGCACTTAAAGAGAAAGCGCCCGTCTTGATGACCACGACAAAGACCCGTGAAGACCGATCCATCGATCCACATGTCGGCAGTGAAGACTTCACAAGCTAAGCTTAAGTGTGACCAGTCGTTGAAGCTGGCAAGTACAAGCCCTTGTACACTCACACACACATACACACACACACACACACACACACACACACACACACACACACACACACACACACACACACACACACACACACACACAGCAGGACCTGATAGGCCGTCTGACATCATAGGCTGTCTGACACGAGGCGACCTGATGCCCAAACTTGTGACTGCGAAGATGTGGAATGGAAAGTTGGCGTCTTGACAGTTTCCAGAATGAAGATCGCTCGTCATTACGCATTGAGCAATGACAGAAGCGCAAAGCATGCCAGCCAGCAGGTCAGTCCTCGACAAATAAAACGATTGTGAAAGCTCTACCTCAGACGGCTGTCAGATTCGAAAGCGTATTTGCTCAATTGGCTCTTTGCTCGATTGGCTCTTTCAATGCAGTAGGGATAGCAAACACTTGCTGTAGTATCACCTGTACTACCAGCGCCGCAGAGGATTTCAACTTTATATTAACTGGTATTGAGAATATTTCAAAGCTTCCTATTGTGCAAATATGGAACTGAGAGTGACACCTGCATTTCCAGCGCCGCCACGGTGCAGATGCAGCGACGAGGCGATGACCATGCCCGTGGTGGTGCGCCCCCGGCCCATTTGACAGTTGAAGATCAGTGCAGCATCGGCGGAAGCCCCCCACACCCTACGCACACCCCCACCTTTGTCACCTTCGTCACAGCAATTCAATGAATCAGGTACGCTGCGCAACTGGAATTTCCGCGAATCCTCAATCATAGGTCAGCTCAGGATTTAGCTCCCTTTCGTCTTGCTTTTGCATATACATTCAAATGTGCTGTAACACGTATGATTGCATCGTGATTCGGGGTATGTTTTAGTTTTGCCGTGTCACTCTACGGATTATTTGCGGTTTGCATACAAAGGCTACCACATGCTTTACTTCCACATTGCACTTCACCAGGTTCATTCGCGACGCTCTGGACTAAGAGTTGCAAAATACAGACACCGGACAGAGGAGGTAAGGTTGTAAAAGCGTGGGATGTAAGTAAAGATACGGGCGCTCCAAAGCTCCCGGAAAAGTTAACAACAGCAAGTATAGTGATCCACATGGCAGTCGAGCCGTTTACGTCACACTGAGCTCTGCTGATCAGCCACGCAGTAAGGCTTGACACAGCTCATGAGTAATTGTGAGTAGTGACAACAGCTGCTCATGAGTAATTGTGAGTAGTGACAACAACAGCTCATGTGACGCCGCAACTTGCACCCACCTTTGTATCAAGATATCGAAATCGGCTGCCTTGGGGGCTTTCTCGTCAGTGACCGGGACTCTGACATAATCTACACAGTAGCCCTCCCCTGTCAGTCAGTCAGTCAGTCAGTCAGACAGTCAGTCAGTCAGTCAGACAGTCAGTCAGACAGTCCATTGATAAGTCCAAAGCAGTGTGCATCTTTGCCGCTGCGCAAGAGGTGGTGAATAGCCTGGCCACCACGTCGAGACTAAATACAATGCATGTCTGAGTCTTGCAGTTGCCACGGTACCATCTGCTCGACCATCACGTCATCTGACGTGCAAATATTTGCCCTTGAGAAGTGTGTCGACGTTTCGCACTTCAAAGAAAGCAGGTGTTGCTTTCCAGGCTGTCTCGAGCACCCTTTCTTAAACATAGTGCCTCGCATCACTGCGATCAAGCCGTCACAGTAAGATACTTTAGTGGGACCGTCTAAAAGACAAGCTTGTTTATTAGCATGTCTCCTTCAATTTCTTGCTGAATGATTCGATTGGACGAGGCAATCATAGTCCGGTATTCACTGAAGGTTGCAGAGGTTGAAGAGGTTGCAGCATCAGGAAATAAACCTGAATGCCCCAAATTAGCTGCTGAAGCGATTTCGAATAATTTACATACGTTACGCAGGGATTGGCTATTTTAGATACGCAACGTTTGGACTGCTAATTTTCGACTTTGAAAATTGCATGTAGGAAGTGAAAATTGCATGTAGGAAGTGCAAGCATGCTTGATCACGTGATTTGATCGCGACTCTGCAAAAGGAACAAATTCGAAACGGCTATGCTCTGTAAATTGCAACCTATCTGCTAAACAATTCTTTGGAGATCCCTATGAAACATGTGAAGCTCAGACTCTTGATGATGACTAATCTCTTGTCACACATGCTTTTACTTCTAGGAGGATCAGGGAGACGTGGACAGTCTAAGCGATCGTAATGATGACAGATCACTAGGTGTACATGGCCGGTGTTGTGCTGAAAGCTCCTCTTGTCAACGTTGACAGAAGCACGCATCACCTAAATCTGAAGACAACAGGCTGCGATGCACCAGAACAACCACGATGGATTACAGCAAAGCAATGTATCAGAACGCGAGCTACAATGCTCTTTCACAATGCTAGGAAACATGCGGAGAAATGCATCGATTGGAAGAGCAGCTACCTTCTTCAGAAATTTCAGATTCAGGGTGTCTTGTTCTTTTAAGAACAGACACGTCACATTGTGCGAAGGTTCCGAGCACGACAAGCTCATTGTCCTTCATTCAAGGGACACCTATACCTCCGAAGCCCTCATGAGGTGCCAGCTGCAGGCGCTCCGAACCTAACGCTGTCAGAGGGACCACCGAGGTGGGCAGCGCACCCTCAAGGGCAGAGTAAACGTCTCGGGGTGTCTGCACTGAAGCCTCCGTGACATACTCCCAGATCTCGACGACTTGGAAGTTGTCGTCCTCTCCAGCTGTCAAGACTTGACCTCCGTACCTCTCAGCCTACAAAAAAAAGGCTACCTTCATCCGTAATTCCTCCACAAGGTTGCAACTAGTTGCAACAAATCAGTTGCCTACCAGCGTGTCGTTCGGCACAGTATCTCACTCTCTGTGAGTATGAAAGCTTGAAAGCATCGCTGCAGAGCTGCTGTGTACACGCTGCCAAGTCCACCACTTCTGCAAGCTGTACACTTTGACTCCTCGCGACAAATAGTGCTCCGAAATTGACCCTTGACGCTGAAGCTCCACTGGCAATGGTGTTTAACTTTCTGTGATGGATGCCATCTCTGTAGCGCCATCCTTGTAGCGTACCTGTCTTGATGATTGTGCATGAAGCCAACAGGCACAGGAATAAAGTCAGGGGGAAGGCAGAGTCGGTAAGGCATCCCCTTTTTGTTGCGAAAAGCGCGAAATTTACAAAGGACACTGAGTGTCGTTGGCATGTGTCAAGGTGTAGACTCTCACGCAGGGCCTTGGCCTCTATTAAAACCTAAAGTCTGTCCCTGAGCCTGATCCCTGGGGTCTTCTTTCTGCTCTTGTTTGGCCTCGTCCTTGTGGTCGCATCATCGCACACGATCCAGGACTCCGACTGCGTACGGCTCTACGGCTGCTACAGCTTTACGGTCGAGGATGCAATGATCCAGGGCGGCTCACCTCTCGAAGGACGTCGGACTTTAGCCTCGCTTCCATGTCCTCCACCCTGGAGCGATCGATGCCCGTGTACTCCAGATTCTGGAAAGGCTTGTCGGCCTCCCGGACCACAAAAGGGCGTCCGTTGATCTGTAGTGTGGAGTTGACATGCGATGACTCACCATCCAAAGTGTTGTTCGCTTGAGGTGTACATTGTGACAGACCAGATGCAACCAATGCTGTTGATCCGTCAAATTTGCATTCGCTGAACAATGACGACTCGTGGTCGATGGAGACGATGCTGGTCGATCTTTGGTGGGTGGGATGCGACAGACAAGTTGCGTATGGTAACTAGCACTCTAGAGCTAGTTTGCCGCACACCTGTGGGTCTAGATCATGTTCACCGATGAGACAGGACGGCGCAGGACGAAAAGGTGGACAGTACTCAAGAAGTACTCAATCACAAGGAGATGACGCAGCTACTTCGACATAAACACTGACGTGCCTCCTCTGGCGCGACGGGTGCAACAATGAAGCGATATGCGTTTAGTTCATAGAGGATGACTCACATACAAAACAGGCTCCTCTCTCATGTTCTGCCAGAGCACCTTTCTCTTTCCTGCGAATTTCACTTTCACCGATGTTGTTCAATGTTTTTCTTAGGTTATGTTCAGACAAGGCATGAACCAAACCCACGCCTACGAACGTCCGCGATATTGCATATTGCTTTTTGGTTATGCCACTTTGATATGCTCGGCCATTTGGTAAGCTAGGGCTTGGAGAGATGACCAACCATTTGGAGCCCCCAGCTCGTCAAGAACTACACGCAATCCCGTAATCGTGGGAATTGCACAACCATACACAGGAAGCTCTGGAACCTGCAAGCCCAGCTGCTAATGATTTGTTCATAGGTCGGGGTTGGGTAGGTGTTGTAGCCTCAAACTCCATCCATGCATAACGTAAACGTGCAAGGCCACAAAGTTATCTATGTTGTAAAATAAAGTTCTGGGGCCTTTGATGCAAACGAAGAAGATATCTACCTGTCGAAAATTGGGCGCTCCAGCGATCTGATTTTGAAGACTCTTATTTTGACAGCCTGCAAAGATGGGGGTGTCTCGTGTTAGCCATCGCAAGCAGCGCGATTTTAAGCCGTTGACTACACTACCTATATCTCACCTGGAAAGTGGTCGGATTTAAGGATAGTCGACTTTAGTAGCACTTCGCCTCGTCTCGACGATACAACGTTCTCTGCAGATGGAGGTTGTGCTGCTGCCATATGGCGTGGTTAGCATAAGATCACAGCAGCGCTTACATGGTCGATAATTTCTAAGGAGAGAAGGTACAGTGCAATGTGTTGAGCGTGACTTTTCGCTGCTGGTGTAAGAATTTGACTTTACGCACAATGCTCTTCTTGCACTCTTGATTCAGGTTCGATATAAAGGATGAAGGCAAATTCATTGAAGCACAGACCCATACTATGTTGATGCCGATATCTGCAAAGTATGCTGCGAAATGAATCTCAGATCATCATTCGGCGTGCTAAGCAACCAAGTGACAGCTGGCATACCCTGGTCATGTCGACTCTTTCATGACGTATCCAGAAAATTGTAAAGTATGGACAAATGTTATCTACTACTTGTCACATCTGCTGGATGTCGTGGGCAGAGGACTCGGATGATTGTCGGTGGCCTACAGCAGCAGATTTGCCAGTAAGTTTTGACATATAGATCTTTAGAAGACTATCGTGGCATCTTGCTGTAATCGTATGAGTCCTTACGATAATTTTGGGTTGAAAATAGACTTCACATCAGTTATAGACGGTAGTTGAGTAGTCAACATTTATTTGCAGAACGTTTTAAGGCTCCATCGCCGAATTAAACAATCTATAAATGTTGCGGTTCGCTTGCTGTACATTTGCAGCTCTTCCACATGTCAGCAACCCTACACCTCTTGCGATTCGATAAGGCCCTTTGGCTGCAATAGCTGACTAGTCCGTCGGTGTTCGTCAACCCCACACTCGAGCACACCGACTCGATGATACCTTCGTATTGTTGCACAGAAGTCCGACAAGATGTCTACCAAGCTATGCAGCTGACACCGCTCAGTCTTGCAAGCTGGCTAGCACGTAGTTACCCCGTAAGCGGACAAGCCAGCTACAATGATAATGAGGCGTTCTCAGCACCTGTAGGCTGCTTGAGTGGCTGAGGTTGTCCGATAGACCGAACATGTTCTCACAAACCGGATCTGTTGTCACAAGAAAGTTCTAAAAGTAAAACGGCCCAACTTGCTGAAGCTGTGAAGTTTGGCAAGCTGAGCAGCGAGCTGCAGTGAGACAGCTTCAACCGTGTCAGACTGCTAAGGCTGCCAAGTCTATCTGGCAAACTGAACCGCTTGTGGCAGCTAGATGTCGAATGCTCAAAGAGCTTCGATTACCATAAATTTTCGGCAAGCTGACCAGGTTGTGGCAACAAGATGGGTTACTTGCTGCAAAAGGCTGGGCTATGATTGTCCGGTAAGTTAACCAGGCTGCAGTATGATAGACCAAGGTGCTACAAAGCCCAAGTTTAATGGCTAGCTTGACACTTACCGATCCTCTGCATTTAGAGGTATCAAAGTGCTACAGGTAGGGGATGTCGCACAAAGATTTTGGGTTAAGGGTTAAACAACTGCCCGCAACGAGGAATGTCACAATGCTTCAGGTTGGTTAGATTGCTGAAGCTCTCCGGTAGGTCAGCCATGCTACGACACCAACGTGCATCAAATCGTTCGAGCCTGCTCAATGACCCAAAGCCTTCAGGCAAGGTCATTAAGCTGTCGCAAAAGTCTGTAGATAAGTGTGCTAAGCTGCTCAGATTGCCAAAGCTGTCAGACAAGCTCACCAAGCTGAGGCAACTGGCCATTGACACATATGTCAAGCTGCTCAGATTTCCAAAGCTGTCGGGCAAGCTTACTAAGCTGTTGCACCTACTCATGGACACATATGTCAAACTACTCAGATTGCCGAAGCTATCAGGTAAGCGTACAATGGCATCACAACAGGATAAATTGGCGTGTTTAAGACTGATTAGATCGCCAAAGCTGTGCGGCAAGCATACCAATCCCCGACATGAAGACAGGTTGATGTGTTGGAGACTGCATAAATTGCCGATACTGCTCGGTAAGCTGACAATAGTTTGGCAACCATTCAGATCGACACTCGTCAAGCTGGTCAGATTGCCAAAGTTGTCCGGTAATTCTACCAGGAAGTCGAGTTTAGTCAGTTCTAGATCTTTCAAGCTGCGCAGTTTGTCGAAACTGTCGGGTAAGCGATCCAACTCGCTTCTGGCCAATTTCAGCTGCGTCAAACTGCTCAACTCGCCGATGCTACTAGGCAAGCTGATCAAAGATAGAGACCCAGTCATATTTAATTCTTGCAGGCTGCTGAGTCTGCAAAAGCTGTCGGGCAAGCTGACCAACTTCTGGCAGTATCTCAACTTGAGTTTTTGCAGGCTTCCAAGATTGCTGAAGCTGTCTGGCAAGCTCACTATTGGGCAGTGAGTCATGCCAAATTTTCGCAGATTGGTGAGGATGCAAATGCTGTCCGGCAGTCTGCTCAAGTCAGAACAATATTCGAGCTTGAGTTTTTGTAGGGGTGCAAGATTGACGAAGCTGTCTAGCAAGCTGATGAATGGGCAGCGAGACACATCCAAACTCTGCAGGTTGCTGAGGTTGCAAATGCAGTCTGGCAAGCTGGCTAATTTCATCCTGAACTCTGGGACGTCTCGGGCAATCGGCTTGAAGGTGCTGCACCGTCGCAGCTTTGCGATCTTTGCAGCTGCCTGCAACACGACAGGGCGAAACGATCAGTAACACTCTTCAGTCTTGCGGAATGATGTCACATGGAGACGAGATGAACAGCCAAAGCTAGCGTGTGACGGAGGTCTCACCCAGCTTACGCGGTCTGGACGGCAAGGTATTTCTAGCGGGGGTTGCCGCGTTGTAACCCTCCTTCAGGTAGAATTGCCGGGTAACGTTGAACAACGTTGAACAACGTTACCCCGGGGTAGCCTGGGCGTTATAAGACACTATACGTTGCGAAACTCCAGCGTACATCGACTTCTTATATTGATACAACCGAGATCTCTAAGAGGTACGCTTTGGTATAGGGTAGTCCGATATGTTTCAAGCCAGAGTAAGATTAGTCATCGACAGGCTGTACAATGTGATGTTTGAGTATTGAAACAAGCACGCAAATATGTCTTTCCCTTGATCAAATTGTTGTTGTTGAACCTTGTTTATTTGACAGACAAGTTTCAGAGGGGAATTGTTCGAACTCACCAGCAAAGTTACTTGAATATCTATAGTACAATTTGTCTTGAAGATACCTCGCACGCAACAAATAACATCAATATGCATGACGTCAAGCTGGCGATAGACTTTTCGAAATGATCCCCCAACGCCATACTGTGCATCACCAGCACACCCTAGGGCCCTGAAGAAATACCCCACATGGCTCCAGCCTTCTGAGCGCTGTTACTTCGAAAACTGCAGCCCTACGTAGGATACTACATATCCCAGTAGGATATATGCACTCGTCGACGTTGTCTCTTGCAACTGTTTCTGTAGCCTTAGATCCCGCACAAGTCTTATGATCATACGTATGCTGAAGTTAGTACCTGAGGTCGGTATCTGAGGTCAGTATCTGCAGACTCCGCGACCAGCATCATCTCCTACATTTAGATTATCAAGAGAACAGGTAAAGTGGCTCCCACCACAGGTGCCGCGGCCGCTACCGTTCCGAGCACTCGGAATTCCGGTTCGAACCTGCCTGCATTGTGGTGACAGCTCTCGCAACACACAAATTTGTCCGGTGTTTGAAGGACGATGTACTGCAACATTGTTCAACCCTCATCCATCTATTAATATGAATATATTCGGCCGGCAATGCTTCCACCATATGCATAATGATGCCAACGGACTCACGACCATGGTGAGAGACCCCATGGGCCCAAGACTTTCATGGCAAACCTCATGAGAGCATCACGCAATGTTGTTGCACCCTGCGTACCTACATCACTTTGTCATAGTGCCACTTACAGTGCACGATATCTGACTCGGAGGTAGTATCGCGTTTCGCTCGATATTTTGAGGATACATTTTGAGTATAATGTAGTGGCCTGGGAGAACAGATGAGAAGCAATTGCCGAGCAAATCTCGCTGATGGAATAGTTCGCATCTCTGACGAAGAGGTTCTTAAGAACTTTATCTCCACCACAGCTGTGCAAGACTTCTGTGACGGTCCCTCAACTTGAAGGGCTTGACACCGTTGAGCAATATATATTGCATATATATATTGCAATATGTACCGAAATTTGCAAATTTGACGAAGCGCAAACTTAGTGGGTGGCATAATTGATATTTGCTGGGCTAGAGAGCTCTTCGTATACGGACTGTCCTCTCTGCACCTCCAAAGTCGCATTTAAGAGCATTTCAAGCTACATACGCCAAGTCTATAGTGTGCGTTGACCATTGACTGAGTACGAATATGACAGGATACGTGCTAGTCCCACTACGTCCCGCACCCAGAGAACACAACTACTGACCGGCGGCATGTTCAACTGACTGCTGCAACAATGCAAGCTCAGACCACAAGTGCAGCAAACCCTTTTGTGAGCCATCCGTAACGACTGACAACGATTCCGTAGCACGAACTTGTCCGTTTACATTACCTAGGTCAATTATCTTCGATGATACAACTCATTTAAATTTGGCGGAAAAAGATGCAACAAACAATACGAAAGAGAAGCCATAAAGTTGCACCATGTTAAAAAATCCAAGATGTCAACACTGTAGTGCAAGAGCACTACAAGCTGCTACTTCGACCCTGTACTGCCACGTGGCTGCAGCTATACTTGTGCTGCAG